>KK502423.1:1849956-1869354 GCA_000688735.1 Glossina austeni | reverse complement strand
TGACAAAAAAGCAACTGACTTACCAAGGGAGTCAAAAGGGATCTGGAAGACCAGCAGGTTCTGAAGAAACCGACAGAGACGGAGAAGAACTCTTGTATGTTACAAGATTTAAGAAATCCACTTAAATCGCCGCCACTTGATGTCCACTGTAATTGGGAGATGTCCAAGTAAGTCTTGCCGCGATAAATTGAAAGACAGCAGGTAGTGTTTTTTTTTTCTTTTTGGAACATTTTTCGAAAATTTTCTGCACCGAAAAAGGAAACGTCCTATTTCGTGTAGAGTTGCCAAATTTTTGGTTGATTTTTATAGAGAAATATCGATTAGAAACTTATTTTTTTTGCTAGTTTAGTTTTCTTTTCCTTCTTCTTGTGAATTTCTTTACTTTGATAGATTTGGAGATTTTTTAACAGAAAATGACATGGTTTCCTAAATTGTGTGATATTTTTAACAGAAAATTCGCAGCATATGATTTCAAATGAATAATTTTGTTGTTCTTCTTCTTCACTTTTATTGATTTATTGATATTGTCTACAAAAACTGACGAAGTTCTGGAATTAACACAGTATACCATATATAAATAAGAAGCAATGCACTGACATGGGGATCAGTTTCTACAATTATCTTGGAAGCGGCTAATTGAACCTTGCAATTAAATATCGCTTAACTCATTCTTCATTGTTCCTTCCATTTCATTAGCACTTACCAATTCTGCTCCTTGCGCGAAGTCATGCTCAAACCGTTTTGAAGAAAAATAATTGGAATCAAAATTTACATTGGAAAAGGGCTTTAGAGCTGAACATGCAAAGGATCTCGACGAGCTGTGTAGCAGTTTTCTTGATCATAACTGATAGATGGAAATAAGAGAAAGTTATTCGTTTCTTATACCCTACAGCACAATATATTGCAAGGATATATTATGTCTATGCCCATAAGGCTTGAGATAGATACGTCTTTTATTATACGGATCAGCTCAGGATCACGTTCTTAATCGATTTAAGCTTGTCTGTCCGTTTGTCTGTCTTGTTTTCTTGCGTCCAAGGCAAGTTTTTGAGATATTTAGAGGAAATCTGACACACTGACATGTCTTGGCCCAAGAGTGAACGTTGTTGAGAATAGCTCGGATCAGACCATTTTTTCGATCATTTCCCATATAATACCGTATATTGAAAAGTTATTTATACCTGCGTTAAGCGAAGTAATGTAGGATATTTAACGGTGACCCCCGGCCGACTCAAGTCTTTTCACTTTTTTCGAGATTGCTTCACCGCCTTGTCTATTGCCTGTGTGTAGGTAGGTCACACTTTAATCGATTCAGAAATGTGTAAATTTCAGTTAATATTTTCATTTTCACGGAGAGAACAATTCCGCAGAGAAATGAGTCCACTTGAGACATTTTAACAAGGCCGGCCAGTGCAAACGGCCTGTAGTTCTAGTGTTAATTAAATACTTTTTCTTATATATGTGTCTTGAGATGCTGTTGATATGCTTGGTGTGAATTTGTTTTAAATATTTCGGCAACTTTTGAAGCGTTATTGGCGGTTGACATCATTTTTGAGCATAGCTGACATTCGTACATAAATTTGTCTGGATGTTTGCCCGTCTTTAAGATGTGTTTGCGTAGATTTTCCAAAGAACTGCTCCGGAATTGACAATATGGACATGGATATGGTTTGTCACCGGTGTGAGAACGAATATGACGCTCAAGATGATTTTTCGTTTTTGCCTTGAAATGGCATTTGGAGCAGGCGTACAGTTTGCTTTCACTACTAGCCGGAGTATGTGACAGCATATGTCTGGAATAAGAAGAAGAGAACAGATGTATACAAATTTTAATTATATTCGAATTTGATCTGAGAGTTCAAATAGTTTACAAAGTCGAAAATATCAAAATCGAAAGCTCAAATGTGTTCTTTTATATGCAATACATAGGATAATAAAACAAAGTGATGGTGAACGGTAATCGGGCAATTGTCGGTTCTCTTCCTCTCTAATCATTTCTAATGTACATGTACGCTGACGTTTACCACCAAAAATTTGTATCTAAATGTTAGCTAAATGTTACCACGAAAAGAATCTGATTGAAGGGCACGAATGATACGAGACGTGATCTATTCTAATCTCGCGTGTACTTTTTTCTAAACGTTTCTAAACGTTTCGTCTAAGAAATTGCTAGCAATAGTAACCACAAACCCAATCTAGAGCATGTAGATGCTCCTAAAAAAAATTTTCATAGTATAGAACAAATCGGGAGTTTTGCTCCGATTAACAATATACAGATCCATTTTCAGTCTTGGCAAATAGATTTCATTGTTAACGTCTGCATTTACATCGTTTACAATCGTCTACTGGCCGAATGTTGAGAACACATTAAAGCAAGTTTTCATATATATATATATATATATATACATATATTATACATATATACATATATTATACATATATACATATATTATACATATATACATATATATACATATATATAACTATATATACATATATATATATATATATTGTTATATGAGAGGAAGGGGAGGAGAATTTGTCGATCTATTCAAACGAAAGGAGCAATGTCTGCTAGTAATAGCGAGGAGGGGTAGGACATTCCAGGTTACACCGGAAAACATTTTTTGGGCGAGTTTTGTTAGATGGGGACCAATTTTCTCATATTGAAAATTCGGATTATTATTACTTTTGGCACATTACGCCCATTGTTTCTCACAATTGCATGAATTATTCTTGGAACCACTCCTTAGTGATGGTTTCATTTCGTTGGAATAAGTTGTAATATATCCTGCCATACCTGTGCATCAAATGGGATCTGAATGCTTATTCAGCTTTATTGTCCTTCATGTTAATGGTTCGCCTACTCTGTGTCGTAGCTATTTGAGGTTTGGGTATCGTAACGCATCTAGTGTTTATTACTCGTAAGCGGCGCTATCCTTCTACTGACGCAGATAAGGTAAAGTTTTCCCGCAAATGTCGTCGTTTTAAAGCAAAGCTGCATCTGTTCAAAACTTCGGGAAAGTGTCTTGTCTGCACTTTAGTGCGACAATTTATACAATTGTGTACAAGTTTATCTTGTACTTATCCCAAATGCAAAATTTCTGTGTTGCCTACAAAAGGAACGCAATTAGGTGAACAGAAGAGAGCACGACTTGAAGTCCACACTAGGATTGTGAGAATGTATGCGGTAGGGACTTAGTAAAATTGCGTCTTTAACACCAAAAACGCTTCTGCGAAAAGTTTTCTAACTACAACAACATCAAAAACAATATCGTGTACCGATACAAATCTTTTGTTCGATTCCAGAGTTTTCTTGTGGTTCTTGTGGTGTCGCTTTCCTTTTCAAGGTATCAACTCATAGTTACATACTGGAGCGAGGTTTGGTCACCAGTCATGCCATGGTGTTTGCGATTTTTTATTGAATTTGATATTCTCGAGCAACGGGCACAATAAAAGCCTTCAATATTAATTTCGGTATAAAGAAACGTAATTAAGCCACAAAATCACAAAAATGTGTTGTGAATGCCTTATAAGATGTGACGTCTCCGTAGTGTTGCTCAGAATACGAGATTAAGTGTGTCCTTGCGGCAGTAAAATCTCTGAAAGATGAATGACACACTTTTAAGTTTCTCTTTTCGGCCCTTTTTACAGAAGCTTCGTTTGAGTTTATGCCGTGATAGTCGATCAGGTTCATACTTTTGTTTTGTCAAAATTCCCGTTCGATTGCGAATGCGGTTTCGTATGAAAATAGAAAATAAAAATTCGTGAGAATATTTGAATCTATCGGCGCATTTTGCTGCGATCGCTTGCAAACCACAGCTAAGGTAGAGAAGGAACAGAGATGATATTACCGGAAGACAGAGCACACTAATAAGCGTACAACATTCCATAAGCCGTCCTCTTGTAATGGTGTGTGGGCGTGGAAATAAGCAGAAGTAATCTCCAGACATTGCTTGCTCTGACTATCACTCGTTCCGTTCAATGGTGGACGATCTGGCTGACCAGCACTTTCGTCCTTATGAAGGAGCCAAAAATTGAATCGCCCCAAAATATGGGCAGGATGCCTATGCTGCTCGAAAGGTAGCAGAAAAAGGTGACCATCGATAGACAAAAAAAAAGGCGATAGCAAATAGTAAATTTTTTATTGTTTTCTTATTACCTTCAGATGTGCTATTAAGAAGTTTCCTATAGCACGTACATTCGCATACATTCTGGGTTAGCATAAAATTTGCAGTCTTGCTTAACAGAGGGGCGGTTCACGGTTCTCGTCATTTAGATAGCGTGTGAGTGTTCCAGGAGATGTACCTTATCCGCGTAATGCAATGATGGTTAGAAAGTAAAATAGAAATAGAGAGGTGATGCCGCAGCCTACTGAATGTGGGTCCAATCAATAAGTGCTATGACTTGATCGACTGAGCACTGATTATAGCTGCCGCCAAAGTAAACTTTACCACACTGACACTTGAACTCGTGAACACTGACTTGGTAGTCGCGATTCTTAACTATTCGGCTAATCATAGGGATTCGCTCGATGTAGAACGTAAAATCCCGTGTCCTAGCCCGAAAGAAAAAAAGCTATAGAGCTTCGTGCTCGAAAGCAAAAAATCAAGTAAAATGTCGTCGTAAAATGACATGTTTGACAAAATTGATGGGCATAGAAAGATTATTTAATTTCAGAAATTCCGAAATGTTGGAAAAATAAAATCAAGTAATTGTTTTCGATGGTTGTACCTGTTGGAGGCATAAAATATGAAGAGGAATAAAAAGAGTATAGAATTAACGAAACAATTTCTAGGAAAAACAAAAGCTAGAAATATAGGATGTAAACTACAACCGGGAACTATTTAAAAAGTATTCTCTCAACGTGATATTTAAGGCCTGTTTAGACAGCGTACAGACAGACAAATTAAAGATAGCTATTGAGAAAGAAAGAAATGAGTAAATTTAAAGAAACAACGATACAATTAAAATTAATGCTTATACCCATCACCGAAGGATGGGGGATATATTCATTTTCTCAAAACATTTGCAACGCCCAGAAGGAAGCATCAGACATCTCACAAAGTATATGTGTTCTTGATCAGCATCAATTTCTAAATCGATTTAAGCATGTCCGTCTGTCCCTCTGTGTCTAAACATTCTCCTGGCCGCAAAAACGAAGCTATCGGTTTCGAATTTGGCAGCAAGAATGGAAGTTCTTGTACACAGGTTGGTATTGAAAATGGGCCAAATCGGTCGAAGGACACGCTCACAGCGCCCACCATGCACGTAAACTGATAACACTTCTGTTTTCCAAAAGGAATAAAAAATCGACTTTCTGCTCATTACTCATAAACTATAGCTCATAAATCTACAAGAATATTCTGCTGGCCTATCACCCGTATAAATATGGAAAAAATTGATCACGTCTGCCCAATATTATCCAATGTATCAAATTTTAATTTTTTTTTTTTTCAATATCTTCATAATGCGAAGAAGCAACTTCTAAAACCCTCATGAAGTAGATAAATTCTTGGCCAGTTCTAAATTCGGAATGCATCTAAATATGTCCGTCCGTTCCTCTGTACATCTGTGCAATTGTGAACTAGACTTTTCACAGGGCAAGTCTACAACCCTCACACGCCTATGCGATAAAAACTTTTATTTTGATTAGAAAAAATCAGCTGCGCCCACTTCATATCATAGCGCATGAAAAACTTCTTTTCCTGTTGTTGTCTTTTTTAATATAACGGTTGTTGTCTTTCGTATCCTATGATAGTTTGAAAACCATACCCCTATCTGTCTGTCCGCCAGTTGCTGAAAGGCTGACAGTTGCAAAAATGAAAACAGATAGCGGAGATATAGTTTATGAACTTTTAATTGATGACCAGTGATCAAGTTTGAAGGGACCACGGTGTTTATAAAACTATGCTCACGATAGGCAATAAGTTATAACTTTCAACTCGAAGCAGTCAGTGCACATGAACATGAATGAATGAGATTTATAAGCAACTCTTACGACAAATCAATCCCGGTCTTTCTGAAGAGGTAACGATTTCACACATCGATCTACAAGTCAGAAAGAAGACTGGCCCTCAAGAGAACTAAAAGTTTGTGAACTTTCTTTAACTTACCGTTTCATGTGTAACTCACTCTTTCCTACATAGTTACAATCTTTTTGCTCGCAATGAAAACTTTCTGTTGAATGGGAAGCCGAATGAATTTTTAGCAGAGATTTGGTGGTGGTGGCATAATCGCAATTCTCCAGAGGACAAACAAAAGGCCGCTGCGATGAGACAATATGTTGAGACAATGAGTGCATTTTTAACGAATATCTGGAATGGAAAAAAAGTAAAAATGTGTAGATAAAAATATGCATAAAAATCAAATCACAGATAAGGAAATAAATATAACAGAGCATCACGTGATGTTTACTGGACAATTTTACAATTTTTTTTTTTCTATTATTATTCGAAACTAGCAGACAAAAAGTTGTATTTTATTATTAGTAACACAAAATTTAATTTGAATTTTTTTAATTAGATTAAAATTTTCCTTTTTTCCTTCTATACGAAAACTGAAGCACTCAAGTGATGCTTTCAGGTCACGTTTCACACTGAAGACGTGATGCAAAATTAAATTTTATTGTATTGCCGTCTGATTGTCTTTACAAATTGACCAAAAAAGGAAAGTCTTGTGAAATTTGATGTGAATGCAATACGTCACGTTACAAAAGAGTGAAAAGGATGAAAAAAGTTTTTTATTTGTTTCATCTGGAAATTTTGCATACGTACACTAATTAAAGGCAAAAAAAGGCTTTTTTTAAATAAAACAAAAAAAAAGTGGCGATGAAATGAGAAAATTTTACAACATGAGGTGTATCTGAAATCGAAAAGTACACGCGGATGATTTCCTTTTTATCACAACTCGGATCAAATTAGAGTAAAATGCGGCATGCGACTCTTAGTTGGTCGCACGTTTCCGCGATTACCATCATGTGTGTAATGGCAAATTATCGCAGGA
The DNA here is from genome assembly GCA_000688735.1 of Glossina austeni. Lineage (NCBI taxonomy): Eukaryota > Metazoa > Arthropoda > Insecta > Diptera > Glossinidae > Glossina > Glossina austeni. Next base: position 1,862,349 of record KK502423.1, on the reverse strand, counting down.
GGCATGTATAAGAAATTCAATCGCCGAAAAAGTCGGAAAAACCAACACCAATTAATGAAGTTGACCCCTGTACTTCCAGTAGACACCTTTCAAGATTTGCTCAAAGCAATGTTTATTTCCTCTTTTTATATCCACCTCGTTCGCATCAAGACGTTCGCAATACCCACAAGGAAGCTACGGCGATTCGCTATACTATTTATATTTTCGATTGGCATGAAATTCCCAATTAAATTAAGAATGTCTGTTTATCCGTCCGTCCTTCGGCGTAACACCTTTAGTACACATTCAATTAAAGTAAGATATCGGGTTCGAATTTAGCAAAAACTTTTGCATGTTTTGCGCGCGCAGGTTAGTATTGCAAGTGGGCCACATCGGTTAAGCGATATGCCTGATCACATAAATCGAAAAAATTTTCAAAAACAAAGTCATCGGGTTTTTCGCTCACTACTTAAAAACTAAAGCAGATAGAAAAGCTTCCCCGTATATTCTATCGTTGGCCCTACAGTAACTGCACAAACACAGAAAAAACTCGATCAGGCCCATTTAATGTTATACAGCAACGAAATTTCTTTTTCCATTCGTCTTTTTAAGAGAAGTGTAGGCGCTAGAAAAAATTCGGCCAATGCCGAATGTAGATTTCTTGCTTGTTGATATAGGATTCGAGCAAATTTTTTAATATTCCCACAGGTCATGGCTTGTATATATAATATATATCTATGCCTTGTCCGTATACATGTGTTGGAGAAAAAACTTCGTGGCGTTCTCCTTAAAACAGAGGGAAACGTTGTGAAATTAGTGAACATATGGTTTTTGTTGGTTTGGTAGTAACAGAAATATTTATTTATGTGTATTTTAAAATGATGTTCGTATGAAACGATGCTTTAGTACATTAATATAATGCGTAAAGCTTTACAAGTGACTAGGAGGTCTTGCTGTCCAATCTAGTTAGAAAAAGAAGCAAACAACTTTCATTTGGCCGCGACTTGGGCTTTTATGGACCTCAACGTTGTACTGTGATTAATAATATGTGGACATTCTGTGGCCTCCGAAGCTTCTTTCTGGGTCTTTCCAGCATTGTGAGAAAACAGCGAAATTCCCAAATTCTATAATATTGAGTAAACGTGGCCGCTTGCTTCTATTTTCGTATAGGCGCTGCAGGACCACCTCCATAATATATAAAAACCAATTTCTATCGTTCTATATATTGCAGTTTGTAAGTAAAGAGTAAAAAACCAACATTTTTTAATTGTGAAAAATTGTGAAAATTGTGTGTGTGTCTGTAGACTGATTTGACTCCATTTCATTACTAACCTTTGTGCAAGAAATTCCAACTTTTGTGTAGGATGTTTACCACGGACATTAGATGGGCAGACAGACAGACGAACACGCTTCAATTGGTTTAGCATTTGATGCTGACCATCAAGGTGTCCGCTCTTTGAGATTTCTGTTGCAAGTGTTTTGATGTACAGCTCTTACTATGGGTATAAAAATACATAAAATAAGTAAGAAAAGTATGTTCGGTCCTGACCGAATCTTTTATACCCATCATCGTGATCCTAAAAACAAAGAAAAGAACCTAAGTTTTCACACAAAAGCAAAAACCACAAAATGCAAAAGTGTTCCCATGTTTTGCTATATAGGCGTGTGGGTGTATTGTAGACATGTTTGTAGGCGGTCTCGTTTTGGCGAACGGGAGAATGTCTATCGCAGATACTACGCAGTTGGGCAGACGGATAGATGGACAGACGGACAGGTGGACAGACGGACAGGTGGACAGACGGACAGGTGGACAGACGGACAGATGGACAGACGGACAGATGGAAAGACAGACAGATGGACAGACGGACAGGCGGACAGATGGACAGATGTACGGATGGACACGCTTAGGTGCATTCCAAATTTAAAACTCGTCAAGAATTTATTTACTTTATCGAGTTTTTAAAGCTTGTTTCTGAGCATTATTAGGCAATATTTTATTGCAATACGATGTAAGTGTGTATAGTTTGTGTATAGGGGAAATCGAATCTATCTCCAATACAGCTGTGCATCTGATAATAATTCACATATGATAATAATTGACCATGAATCACTAATTAACAATAAATACGCGGTCGAGTTCGCACGGGCTTACCTAACTAAGTGGATTAGGCTGCTGGCATTGATCTAGAAAGTCTTTGATTATTATTTTGTTTCAAAAATCTGAAAATTCTTCCTTCGTTCGTGTAAAGCTATTACCAAAATGCGATCCTTCACCTATTTTTGCTTTATACATAAAATAATTTGTTGTTGTTGTTCATATCGTTACGTAAGAGAAGCGAAACGCAAGGAAGCGCAATAAAAGGATAATATCTTTAATACGGGCGTTAACACTGCTGCAGAAACAGTTGTTTTAGTTGTATTAGTAGCTCTGCTATAAGTTAAGCGCATCCACAACAGCACCAACAAGAATAGCAGAAATAATAAGCGTACAGCAGCGGGGAAAAATCTTAACTTTCATAGAAGTCACGAAAGGGATTGCAACACAATACAACAAAGTGTCAGTGACGAACAGTTTGCAATACTTCGGGACATTTTTACAACCGAATGAAAATATCATTATGTTAACATAATCTTCGCAAATGCACATATACGACCATACGTACATATGTCTTATCATATATAAGCAAACAATGTCTCGTTTCGCTATAAATACAGTTTAGCACTTATTAGATGTACATGTACACGTATTCGATAGCATGCATCAATGACATCAAGTTCTGTTTTTTCGTCAGACTTGTATAGTGTTTTCGATGTTGTGAAATTTCTGTATTTAGGTAAAAGTAAAACTTTGTGATGTTTTCCATTTTTGTATATTTTAGATGAATTTAATTATTTGTCATTTCAATCAAAACATATTCACAGTCCTCTTGTGGAATCGGATTCATATCACTAAAATCATTTTGATAGCCGAACGAGGCAATACAGTGGATGCATCGGAATTTCTCAGCCAACATCTGACAACTTTTGTTAAAAAAGTGTGTGCTCTGGCACTAACTATCATAAGGATGTCGTTCTTGTTGATCAATGCCGGGAGCTTTGTCTCACTTGCGTGCTTTAATAATATTAATTGCGGACAATGGAAAGCGGTTCAAGTGCTTGATTCGCACCGCACGATTCCGTTTGAGTCACACCAACGTTACCTTACGTGGAGACAAATCGGACTTTGCCATAGTTTGTGTTGATCAAGCCGAAAAGCTTCCGAAAGCCATCTCCACAATGTTTTTTTCTTTTACCTAAAACACACACATGTAGACGCTTTTATGCATATATGGTCGCTTACAAGTAAATGAAATAAATTTTTATTCATTTTCTTGTCAAGAATATAGAAAACTATATACGCAAATAAAGTTTTTCTTAAACTAGAAATTTAATAGACTTTAAATAGCGCCGGATTTTAAGCCCCGTCTAGTTATTTTCGCAATCCCAAGATGAGTTTTTTTAGTTTCTAACGAAAACATACCGTTACTACTTACAAAACTCCATAAGGGTCCATAAGGGATCATGCAAACTGTCTGCTATAGGAAGAAACTTAGAATAACTTAGGAAACAATAAGATGCTCGTTTTTACGACATACTCCCAATACAGATGTTCAGCTCCCATGGATTTAAAATAAACAGGTAAAAGCATTATAGGCCTGCAGGACGAGTTTTAGAGATAAAGCGTCATGCCGGATGTGGTCGAAAAAGTGCTCCGGCCCGAACCGTTTTCATTAGCATTTATCCTTGGGCTAAAAGTTGCCGTTACACCAAATTTTGTGAAAATATCTACGAAATTGCGACCTGTAGGCTGAACGCAAGAATAAAAGGTAAACAGAGGGAGTGACGGACAGACGGACAGACGGATACACAAGCCTGACGACACAAGAGACACACACGGATCTATCCTTACTTCTTGTGGAAGTTGTACACATCCGCACATAGTTAATACACCTTTGCACAACAAGTGGTTTAGGGTATGAATACATTTTGAAAATTATTATCTTTGTCTGCATTGAAAGGAAAATCTGCTTAAAAAATTTCATTGTTAGTACAGGTGCCGACGGTTAGCTTAAAAATATCAGAAGTACACTTTTCAGAAGCGGTATTAATCTGACTAGTAGTCGCTTTGAAAATTATGTAAATTAGGCGTTTTTATGGAAAAATTATCCGGACTTGCTCTTGCAATAAAAAGCATAATTTATTTATGAAAATCTACTTTTTCGTGTTTAAAGTAGTCGCTATCGCTGGCAATATAATGGTCTTCAGCGATCGACTCAATCGAATCTAAGCGTCTTCTTCCTTTGGGATATTAATTTTATTTCCGCAAACCTACAGATCGGTTGATTTTTTGACTTCGTGTTTGGACTTAGCTCCACTCGGTTTTGTACGCCTTGAATGTTGCTCAGAACGATATGAAAAATACTCTGGCAAGCACACGACGATTTCCGAGCAACATTTTCTTCGGTTGGATATGTTTGTTGTTCGTGTGAAAGTAATCGCCATTTTGATTTCGATTTTTTTGGAATGTGTTTTACTTTAGCTTCCTATTGATATCACAATTTTTGTTTTACAAATTTTTTAATACTCCCGCCGTAGTAAGTTCAACTGTAGGATTCGTGGGTCCTCCTATACAGTAATAAGTTGAACTCTGGTCTTGGAATGTTACGCTGTCTCTTCCGATTAAAGTTTCAGTTCAACTCAAGCTGAATCAAATTTCTGGGCTGTTTTTAAGAAAGATTGACTTGAACTGAGAAAGCTATAACCTTGCTTTAGAGTCTTGTGATCTTGTTCACATTCAATCACTTTATTAACGGCAAATGTTTCTTATGTCTCAGGGACTTTTTTTTCAGAAATTTTTATTTCTCTTTAATCCTTTAAAATGGATTCGTATCTTTTATTTTAACTACAGCTCATTAACTCACCAGACGTAATAGTATTAATTATTGTATAGAATGTTAATGGCTGGGTAAATAAATGGAATGTTTTAAAAATTTAACTAATTACTTATGCAATAATCAACATCAGAGATTATGAACATTGGCACTTACGTGCAGATAAAGATAAATAAACTGATTTTTGCTAGACTTTCATCGTATGCAACCTTAAGCCCAAGAATATCCGTGCATATGTGTGTAAAAACTTTAACAATATGAATAGCGCTCGATGACATACAGTCAGCTAACGGTGAAGCATAAAAACGAGAATTTGTATTGTGTCATATGCATCGTGCATCACACTTTGCTTGCGAGAAGAAATTATACATTTTGAAATGTTATGCATAGTATGTGTGTGTGTGTGTGTGTGTGTGTGTATGTGTGTATGTGTGTATATATACTTCCGCCAATTTCCTTACATTTTCGCTTGAAATGTTTAGTTTGCAACGAGAATTCTTGTTAAGAAAGAAACATGGCTGCTTATACGCCTTGTTGTGCGGTAGTCGCAACAAAATGTCACACAGCAAAAGTGTCATAAATATTTATGTGAGTTGCGGGAAAAACCATTTTCAAAACGTATACATACATAATAATACAAGTAACACAATAAAGACTTTTCAAAAGTTTCGACAACAACAAATGTTTAACAATCACAAGCATGCATCGAGCCAAAGAGTATAGTTGCAAAAATATTCAAAACTGACAGTAAGCATCAAAAATCCAAAGAGAATATTATAAACCCGCCTTAACACACTGTTCCAACAACAATCTTCAGCTAGCTTTAAGACAACTTACTTGTACGTGTTATGTGGCTGTGTGCTGTTAGTTAGTACACGTCGAGGTATATGCTTTTCTTAAAATCTTACGTACATAGTTCGCAGTCATATGGACTTTGCATGTTGTTGACAACACAACGAAAGCAACAACGATACGCTACAAACTTTTCTTCACCTTTATCTTTTGTCTGCTGCTGCTATTTGCTATTTTTTCTTTTGCTGTTTTAAACTCGCCCAAGTGTGAAACATTTCGTCAAGCACAACTTCTATTTACCTTTCGTACCCTTCCTATACACGTATCCCTTAATTCTTATCTATTCTGCACTTCACGTATATGCAGATATTTGTTTTCCGTATTCATTTTCATAGTTATGCTTGAGTTTTGTTTTTGTTTCGCTTCTATTCTTGTTTAAATTTTACGTTTTACGCGGAAACATTTTCAAGATATGGAGGGGGCGACATTCATATCTCTTAGTTCCTTTGTTATGCTTTCTTAAGGTGTTTGTTATATGAAGAAGGATGTGTTGTGTTGGTGTGTGTGCGCGTATGTTCACGTTCGAAAAGTGTTTGCTTAGTGCTAAAGAGATTAACGCAACGGATGTTGGTTGATGACATGCCTGGCATTTAGTTTAGCTTGAAATGTGTTCTTGCTTATTTTGAAGACTGTGTTGTTGTTGTTGGGTATTTTTATGGAAAATCATGTCATTAGTGCATTTTGAGTATAAGTGTTTCAAATTCGCTTTAAAATATTACCGCAATGAAGTCAACAATAACATAAAATATTTTTTAAACTAAGCTTAAAAGCATTAATTAGAAAACAATGATTACTGGACTGTCAGCATGTTGGTCTTGGCATAATTTCCCTTAATCGTTGCCTAAATAGTTACATAAAACTGAATTAGTAAATGTTAGCAAAAGATTGCAGCCAGATGATTACGTTCGTTTTGATGTGCGCTTTTTACGTTTTCCGATAACTATTTTATCATAAAAATCATTAACTATTTATACCCTACACCTATAGTTGCAGCGCCAGAGTTTTTGAATTTGTGCGCATATGTGCATCGCCCAGAAGAACTTAAAGAAGACTCACATCTTATTACATTGAGAAAATTATTCTGAATCGATCTAAGCTTGTCAGTCTGTCTGTCCGTCCGTCCGTGATGTTTTCTTGTGTTCATCCTACATTTCGCAACTTTCTGAGATATTTTGATGAAATTTGGTACAGTGACGCCTTTCGGCCCAAGGGCGAAGGCTCATAAAAATGGTTCGGATCGGTCCGCTATTTCGATCACGTCCCATATAGTGTCTCATTTCGAAAAGCCGTTATATGATTGACTTTATTAAACGAAGCGGTGCAGGGTATTTGAAGGTAGGCCGTGGCCGGGATGTTTTTATTAAATTTTTTCTTTATGTGAATGATAACCACTGACCAATACGCAATTTGGTATTCGCATCGTGTGTCCGCGCCGCAGTTGTTTGCTTTCCATTGTAAAGCATTCACTATCCGTATTAATGTTGAATAAAAATACTTAGATTGGATTCATTAAAGCTCTGAATAAAAATTTGTAAAAGTCATTCCGATAATTCTTAACTCATCATTGATGAAAGTTACTTTACATAATTGAATGTTCAATTAATTACCTTTTATATGTTCTTTTTCTTTGAAGTTATTAATAATGATTTAAAAGAAAAACGATACACAGGATCTTCAAACAAGAGGTTTCTTTTTTGAAAAGTCACACTGTCCATGTTCTTTTTCACATTGACATTTGTGTGCGGTATTGTTTGCCACCAATAATGGCCAGATCCAAACAATATAACCAAAAAAAAAATTTGATCCATATCCCATATACATATATATACATATATATGTGTGTATGTGTGTGTACATAATACTACTGGAAAATAACCTGCCGAGACAGAATAACAGAAACCAACACAAACTTCACCTAATGAGAGGTCGACATGTTGTCGTCTCCAGTTGTCGAATAGAAAAAGTTGCCGACAACAATTATATGAAATGGACTTTAATAACTAGCAAGGACTATAAAGTCGTTATAATCCCTTCACCGGCTAACAAATATATGTTCCCAGCACATTAAGCTGCCAACTGCTTACGTCTTGCGTAAAATTTAACTTTCATTTCATATGCATTTTTGACGACCATAGAATAGATTTAGTTTCGTCTCTCTTATCTTTCGGTTTGTCAACATTTCAGTAACGATCTGAAAATTTAGCGTTTTACCTTATAATCAGTTACATTATTACATAAATATTAATGTATATATGTATGTATATATGAAAAGAAACGATGGAAGTTGATGGTAGGTACAAACAATACCGTATAGGGAGATAATATTATTATGATAGTAATTTATTTAGAAACGATTAAAACTATCGAGTCTTCTTTTAAAGACGTAAACTAGATGGTTAGTCGAGTCGGAACAGACGAAATATAACTTATAACTCTTTTAGATTACAGCTACAGTTCATTTCATTTTTTTAAAAATTGCACATACTGTGAGGAGCTAAAGTCATCCCTCGTTTTGGCCTCTTCTTCGGGTTCTTCGTCTCTGAGGGGGGAGTGCTAGGCTAAGCTAGGTTAAGAAATGAGAAAAGGATTAAGTAAAGTACTAGACGGACGACGAGAGATAAGGGAACCCCAGTCGGACACAGATGTTGCTGATTGGGATACGGTAAGGTTGCCAAAAGGCAATCTTGAGGCGAATCGTAAAAGAGCTGGCTTCAAATTGTCCGTGTCGAGGGACAGACCGGTCCGGTCGCGTTGAAGAGAGAGTCAGCGGGGTGTCGAAAGCAAGCCGCGAAACAAGACAGTCGTGTTTCTAGTAATAAGCTAATGTCGCAACTCGCGTCCTTGTGAAATTGAAAAGAAGAAAAGAATGTATTTGAGTGAATTTAACAACAGAGCAGAGAGTAGTAACAAGTAATTTAAACTTCGCTTTTGATTGTAAATAATAAACGAGCTGAAAATGAAGTAAACTAAATGAAAAACGATAACCATGGAGTTCTTTTGAGTCAGAGCCGCTGAGCATACCTCGGCACCAAGAAATGGGCAAAACCCCTCACAATATATGCATATATACAGATATATATATATAGATATATTTCGGCCGCGAAGTTGTCTCCTTAGATATTAATCGCGAATTTGAAGGAAGGACATTAGGTGCTTTATAGCATTATATCCGTGTGGTTTCCTTTCCTACCTTTATTCCGTTTAAAAAGCTTGCAAACTTGGAAAACGGTGGTTGTCGGTGCTTTCGTATCGATCTATGCATCTGTCTATATCCATGCACATATTCTTACGAAAGTTCTTCCAGCAAGAGAAGTGTCATTTTAAATTTCGCGTCATTCTCGAACTGTCACAGCGAAAGTGTTTCACAAGTAAAAGTGCATTCGAAAAAATAGCTCGATGGAATTAATTTTGAATAGAGTTCATCTTTGGGCCAATAGATGCGAATGCATTAAATTTTGTCAAAATATAACAAATTTTGGGACCTTCAGATGGTACACAAAAATGCATGGTCACACGGACGGACAAGTTTAGATCTATTCAGAGAATGATCCTGCAGCGATTGGTAAAATTAAAGGTGAGTCTGTGTTAAGTCCTTTAGTGGGTTACATACATCCTCACAATTTTGATGTATCTCGTACTACAAGAGGAACAAGTATACAAAATGACTTCAAATTCGACTTTAATTTTTCTTGAGTCTCATGCAATAATCTAGTGTCACTACCTCGACAATTTCATGGGCTTCTTTGAGCCGTCAAGCCAAAAGGTGCTTAAACAACTTTTTGTATGAGTGAAAGCGAATTGAAATGCTGCCGCACGTCTTCGAAAACTGTATGCTTTCAAAGACTACCGCATACTTTTTCATTTTACAATTTTCATTTTATAATTCGCAATATGCTACCGCATATTCCCCTCGCTCTTTTCCTCTTTCTCTCTCTCTCTCTCTCTCTCTTTCCGCACTTTATTCCATTTTCCTTCTTTTTCCTTCTATGCCTTTCTAATTTCGTAATAAATAAGCGTGTTAGTGTAAGTTATTGTAATTTCTTGGTTTTGATTACTTGAAAAATTTATTTTAGTGTTTGCTCAGAGATTTGTTGTCCTTGCTGTGTACAGATGTGTTTGTTCGCTTTGACGTAAAATAGAAGATACTTCAGTTTTACGACTAATAAGATTGAAATGCAGCGAAAGCAAAGGACTGCCTCAACTTCACTTTCAGACACACATAGCAGAGAACTCACATTTTAGCATTAATATCAATTTTTGGTAAGAGTAAAATTTTCGCTTTTACACGCAAATCACGGGAAAAAGAAAAAAAAAATGCGGCTAAATGAAGAGTAAACGAGGAGGAGGAAAAATCTGAGCTACATTGTATTTCCGGTAAATAGAATGGTTTGGTATGTGTAGTGTATTGACGTAGTGGAAAGACTTATGTAGACGTTAACTAAAGTTTTTTTTTATTGAGTAAGACAGAAATACCAAAAGAAACCAACACACACAAAAATATATCGATAGCTGACTGACTGACTGACTGACTGACTGAGTGAGTGAGTGAGTGACTGACTGAATGTTAATGCAGTTGCCGGAGTTTTAAGAACGTCGTCTGATTGGCTTGTGAGGTCGTGGTGGACTCTTTTATTTGAAGGCTTCACTTGACTTTAGAATTGCTTGCGAATGCTGAGAGACGATTGCCGACTATAAAGTGGCAATTCAGTTTTATTGAAATGGCATAAAATGTTCTGCACAGTTGAAGTATGTGTATTGTGTACGTATTCCAAATGCCTCCTGTTAGTCTTTTTGCTGTGATGCGTCAGTGAGAGTCTACAGCTTTATGCCATCCATTTTTGTTGTTCTTGCAGTATAGTATATTTTACAAAAAAGTTGATATTTGTTCTTTTCGTTTTTCTTCTCACTATCACTACCCTTCTATTACTTCCACTATTACAGCAGCATTTTATTATATTTGCTCATCTCTTGGCTCTATAGACTATCATCATTCGTCGTCACTCTTTTCGGTACGGGCAGGCATCAACAGCAGAAGACAACTGACTTTGAGAAGCAATTTATTTTAATGGCTTAACATTACTTTACTCCATTTTTCATGATTTCTTTTATTTGTTATATACGTAAAAACTTAACATTTTCATTTGTCTACTTTTTTTTTTCTTTCGTTCTTTCGTTCTTTTTTTTTTTTTTTTTCTTTTAACGTCCATTATTCGTGTTCGTCTTTCCTCATTTCTTGTTTGTTGTTTACGCTTCTTTTCCGGTCGGTAATGCATACATTTGGGGCCTGTCACTTGAGACTCAATTTACTATAAATACAACTTGATTTCACAGCTTCGAAATGGCTTCGCTTACATTTCATTCATTCTTTGCATCTTCGCTTATTTTATGCTTTTGAAAAATTGCCCTGGACACAGAAATCAGTAGATGATAATACATTCTCTTTACCGTCCTCTTCTGAATGCTTTCAGTGAACTGAATTCGAATTATTATTTAAATTATAATTAAAATGTTTTCACGATTATTATCACTAAGCGTTTATATGCTTATGTTATGCCATATACACGGACCACACTTGAAAAAAAAATTACAACAGACACTTATTGGATTTTAATCATTTCTCTTTTTCTTCCCCAACACTAAAACCAGTGAACTTTTTGAACAAATTTAAAAGATGCATAATGTCTTCGAAATTTCCAACGCTTTGTAATTATATGAAACGATCCATAAATCGATGTAAAATAGAAATCAGTAAAAATCGTAATTTTTTTTCAAGATTGCTTCAGTTTTTTGTCTGTTGTGGGTGTGTTTGCCACTACATCAAACGAATTTTTCAGTATTGTCTTCTTAATTGAACGAAAAGGTCGTTTGACAAATTTTCTGCAATTCGGGCAATCGCGTTAAAGACGCCAAGTCGATATCCTCTGATGGGAGTGGGAGTGTACAGTATAAGAGATGCGCTTCCAGTGCTAATAAGAAAAACAAATGAGATAAAAAGGTAAGTAATTACGACCGTGTAAGATTTTTTTGAAAAAACACGAGCGATAAGCTTCGGTTATGTTGAACTTCACCGGGTTAATGTAATGGGCTCAACATATTGTTTTCCGTTTTCCCGTTTTTTGCGAGTCTGGTATTTAGAAGGAAAGTTGTATTGAATGAGATACGTCGCCACCGTAACCTCGACAATGTTGTCAGCAGTGCTTTAAGAATAAAGTTATCTTGAAGTTAAAAAGAATTATTAGGGGGACCCATAACTAATCAATTATTTTCGCAAGATACTATTTCTCATTAGTCCTGCAGCAGCCAGACAAGTGTAAGCATACCTTTTTTGGTGTTATTCTTCAACCAGTTTGTTAGCAATGTATTCCCAACAATATAAATTTTTTTTGTAGCCCTGTAATAAAATGGCGGACTTTGTACCTTATGAGAGCCATATTCGTAATTGTGTACTTTTCCATTTTAACGCCGGTTTAAGTGCCACGGAAACAACAAGCAAAATTTGCGACATATAAGGAGATGTGTTGAAGGTCAACAAGTGTCAACGTTGGCTGTTGGCAGATTTGCTGCAAGTGATTATGACCTGTCAGATAAGCATCGAACTGGACGCCCAGGTTAATTCGATAACGACGCCTTA
>KK502423.1:1835854-1849478 GCA_000688735.1 Glossina austeni | reverse complement strand
AAATAAAAAATTTAAATTTCTTATCCGATGTCCTTGAGCACCTTGAGTTATATTTTAAGTCACGCCCACCCCACTTTTTTAAGAGGGGGGGTTGAACTTTTGCAGGAACGATGGCAACAAGTCATCGCAAACGACGGCGATTACATGAACGATTACAAAATAAAAATGTCATTTCAAAAAAACATATGAATGCAAAATAATTGATTAGTTATGGGTCCCCTTAATATATCACAAAACACGTCATTTTGAATGGGTAGCTTTTCTCGGTTAAAGCATAATAAAAACTAATAGATCCGATATTATTTTCTCCGGTTAGTAGGCAGATTGTCCGATGTGTATCTTTAATTCGGAAATATTTTTTAATATCTAAATTAAAATCCATAGAGAAAAACAGTTGTTTATATTTACATTACGGACAGACAAGTTGAAGAAAAGTATGCATATCGCGTATTTCTAAGTTTTTGGATGCATCCTATAAGAGAGAAAAGTTGTAAAAGTTAAATATGATACTCCTCTTGCGAAATATTTTGAATGTTAATCTCCGGTGTTTTCATTCCATTTCTTTGTACCTTTTTCTTCTAAAGAATTGTCGATCGATGGTCAGCTAGCTGCGTTTTTAAAAATATTCCGTTTCTGGCAACTCCTTACCTTCGTACATGCGTACCTATAATGGATTGTCATTTCGGCAAAGTTAACTTATTGCAGATTCTTCTATACCCACCACTGGGGAGGGTGGGGGGTATACTCGTTTTGGCATATATTCTTGATCAGCATGAAATTCTGAATTGGATAAGCCAAGGCTGTCCGTCTCTCCATCTGTGTGGGCTGTGTTGTTGACTTGTGGCAAAAATGAAGATTTTGACACCAAATTTGGTAGAAATAGTGGAAGTTTTTGCACGGAGGCTGGTATTGAAAATGGGTTAATTTGGTCAGGCAACAGGCTCGCAGTGAAGCGTAAACTGAACTGAACACTTACAAATTATCAAAGATAGAAGGCTGAAATTTTCCACATTTACTTTACGAGAAACTCTACTATTTACGTGCAAAATCGAAAAAAATCGGCCCCACCCATACAAGGTTACAAGTGAGTAAGTTTTCGTTTCTTTACCTATTTTTTGAGGTTTTATTCTTATTAATCGTGAGGTAATGAAGACAGAATGTTTAAAACCCTTTGTACATTCCTTGAATGAAGATGTGTTACTTGCCTAAAAATGTGTTAAACCCTAACCTAAGGTGGACACCAGGATCTGGCGGCTTAGTTTTTTCTTACTAATACCAGCGATATGGGGATCAAATAAAAAAACTCGGAGAGTGGAATGCGACAACTCATGTATATTAATTCTAAATTAATTACGGTGGACCTCACGACATGGTGGATGAATCTTTTCGTTACAATACCGTTGATATAGGTACCACATGAAAGAACTTGGAGAGTAGTATGTTACATTAATTGTGGTAGAACCCACGACATGGGGGATACATTTTTTCTGAAAAATACTGTCGATATGGGTTTTAAATAAAAGGGTTTGGATGTTAGATTAATTTTTCTTAATAATACCTTTTAGTGAAGTAAAAGGTGAAAGATGATTTTATTCCATTCACTTTTTTATGATAATAAATAAAAGCAGGGGGCGCCAAAGATTTTAATGATGGTGGGTATGCGAAATTCGGCCCTTGCCGAATATAGCTATCTTACTTGTTTTTATGTGTATTGTCACAGGTATAAAAGTGCACTTTATTGTTGTAAATTGGTTTGCATTGGTTTACTGTATTTGTGTAATTTGTGCCTTCTCGCATATGTTGATTAAAAGTTACCTGTGTTTGAATCGATTTTGTTTGGTCGGTATGGAAATCGTACGGAAGTATACGATAATCATTATTGAACTTTAATTGTTTCTATTCAATGCTTAATGTGTTACAATATTAACAAATTATTAATCATATCATAGACAGAACTTTTTCAAAACAGCATATTCTAGCGGCGCCATCTCTTGAAGGCTCCCTGAGTTGGAAAAGCGCATACAACGTTTTTTTTTCATAGAGAAATGCATTTTGCGATTGGGTAGAAATCACAAAGATTTAGTCGAACATGGTTGGTTAAAATGTGATTTTTAGTTAAAAAAACACCTTTCTGTGGTTTTCCCAGCAGATTTTGTTCATCAACTAATTTTCGCGGAAAAAAGTCAAATCAAAGGCTTAAATGGAGCGATAAAGTCATGTTTCAAAATTTACTTCCTTTCCCACTAATTTTAGTGAAGACTCTTGTTTTTCCGTTGTTGAACGCTTACCATCATAAACTTTTTTTATCAGTTGCGACCATTTCTGCGAAACTTTTGCCTACTTGAAAACATCTTCTCTTTGGTCTCGATGTTTATTTTTAAATTGATTTAATAAACACATTGTCACTTACAAGATTTCCCTTTAGATGTTTTTAGTATATCATATAAATCTATCATATGCATTATCATATATTATACATTTTATACGATATTGAACCTTTTTGCTCAACTCTGAGCAGAATATGATTCGGCATTTCTGCAAATGATGGCTCTTCGATAAGCAATCTGGGTATTTAAACTGCCTGAACTCTAATGCAATTTACGGACTTTTTCTTGCTATCCACGCACGAAGTTCGCTTAGAATAAAAACAACAGCTTATAATATTTATGGGGAACTCAATGGCATGTATGCGTGCATCATTGGAAGGCAACCTATCATTTGCTTTTAAAAACTTGCGATTTTTCTACTTCCGATATTTTTCTTTTTCCTTAGACTAATAATAACACTAAAAAAAAAAAACAAAAAACATTAAAAATTAAACCGACATTTATTTTTTTTCTTTTTAATATTCAAACAATGTACTAATGACCAATGCCTGTAAAAAGCTTGTGTGTACATATGTGTATACGAATGTGTAATGTGTATGCGAAGAAGGACTAATATGCCTGGCGAAAAACAGAGATTGTATTGCATTCTTGGCCGCAAGCGTGATTTGTGAATGCATTGCATAGTTTTGTGGTGACAACTCAACAACAACAACAACAACAATAACAACAGCAATAAGATTCCTATTATATATTAAAATGCAGGCATAAACATGTGCATTAAACATGGTACCCACACATATGCATATAGGTTTATCCGTAAGCAAAAGAGTGCCCTGCTAAACTTAATGAGTTATTTTTTTAATTTATTCACCATTTCTTTCATTTTTTTTCATTTTTCCTTTTTATTGTTTTTCCTTCTTTTTAGCCAAGCTGTATGCATATATGTAAGTGAGGACTTTGTACTTTCGGTGATTTTGGAATTTTTTAATTTAACCGAAGGATAACAGCAAAAAGACCAACGAAACTAAACAAATATTACGTATCTACTAATGGCGACTGGATTAACATAAGCTTAAGTCGAAGTTTTCATAATCGTCAAGCATAAAGGGATATTAAATACAGGGTTTCTTCAAGCCATAGATCACACGTTGCAAGAAATAATAAAGAAATTCAACTCGCCTCGAAGCGTAGATAAAAGCGTAATTTTCTACGTTTTCGCGATTCAGTTTGAATTGATAAAACTATTGTGGTGAGTGAAGCTCACCCATTGTCGAAATTGAATCGAGAGGTTTCTGTGGTACATAGAAGTTGACTTTCATAGAAACCGCTCTTCATTTGACATAAGTCAGCTTTCATCTTTCTATCGCAATTTATGGCGTCATAAAAATTGTAATACGTCTTGAGTGGCAGGATGGACTGACATCTTTAAACAATATCTCACTCAACAAGTTCGTGGGATGGCATACAGATGTGGAATGACTATTGATAAATCCATATAATATTGAGATAGTAGCAATCCTCAAACGACGATGATTTGTCAAAATTTCATGACATTTCAACCATTAGTTTACTAGATTAAGGCGCTTTAGCGTGTGTGACGCTCCACACGAAGTTCCGCTTTATTCATTGTCTTACAAAAACAAAAGTAGAGTCACTAAACCAATTGAACTACAAACTTGTAAACTAACGGTTAGAATGCCAGGAAAAGTATTCGTTAATAGTGGCGACCTACGAAGTTATTGAGTGATGTGTTAAGTTCAAAATTTTTATATTTTGTGTGAAAACTTCTCTCAACGCTTCCATCAAATGCGATTGCAATACACAAAATTTATGTTCCATAACTTATAGAAACACGTCTTTGCATACGACAAGCGATGGCAAGCGACGAGATGCCAAAAGTGAACTTTTTAAAGTTGCTTTTCATTTCAAATTTTGCGAAAAACTGTTAAGGATTAGATGCGGACGGAAAAACAAATAGATTTCAAATGAAATCAAATTAAAGGATTTTTAAAGTCTTTACTTCTAGACACTTGTGGTGTAAGAGTATGTCAAGTTTGTTCAGGTGTTTGCAAAACACAGAAGGGCTTGAGATAGATCCACCTTTTGTTATACTGATCGATCCAAGCTTGTCTGCGCGTCTCTTCGTGCTGATCGATTCAGCATCATTTTCCGAATCATTTTCTGAATCGTTCCAAGCTTGTCTGTCCGTCCGCACGCCTTGTTTGCTCGTTTGTTTTATCTACAGGCCACAAATTTTGAGATATTTCGCTGAAATTTGGTACACCGACGTGTTTTGGCCAAAGGACGAACGCTCTTGGAAATGATTTGGATTGGAGCACTTTTTCGACCACTACCCATAGAACACTTTATTGTGAAAAGTCGATATGCGACGGTAGGGATGTGTCCTGTATTGAATGGTGGGCCATGCCCCACTACAGTGTTTTAAGGGGATTTCTTTTTTTTTTTTTGCAATTATTAAAGACGAACCTAATATACTCTTTGGAGTGTAGCTATAAACCTTAAGTTAGCGGTTATTGCTTGCAGTTGTTGTTAAAACGTTAAAAAAAAACTATTTTGGTAATTTCGTGTATGTGTAGCGAAAGTGAGTGACGTTTTTTAATAAAGAAAACAGGAAAATTCAGAAAATGCATAAACAGATACAAATGCACGATTTGCTGTTTATATGGCGAATATAAACAAAATAGCCAAAAGGTTTATAATAGAGAAGAAAGGACAAACATTCATTTCCTTCTTCGAAATTTTTAATTAAAATATGCTTTGAGAAACGATACAAAAGTTTTGGTATAGAAAGAGCACTTACTTGCTTTTATATATTTTGTCACAATTATCGCATTGGTACGTGAGTTGTGGGGTTTTAAGTGCACTCTCGGATTCCTTCGACTCCTGCTTTGAATCATTCGAATGAGATTTTTTGACATGATCTTTGAGATTATGCCGTCGCGAATATTGCAAATTGCAAAAATTGCATTTGAATATTTTCTCATTAGTATGTTGACGCAAATGACATCGCAACGAATGCTTACGAAATGTCTTCTCACACAGGGGACATTTGATAAGTTGATTTTTGCCCATAACACCGTAAGTATGATAAAGACGATGGTATAGCAATTCAGATTTATAAGTAGCTCTGGAAAAGAAGATAAAACGATAACTTTCCACTCTTCCTCTTCATCCGTTTCTTTCCATGACATTGATGGCGACTCACCTGAAATTGCATTCGTCGCATTGCAACGTTTCTCGCTCTTCTTCCGCGTTTTTGATGTTTGTGATATCCTTTCCTTCGCGAGGATTCGATGGTGTACATTTTCGGGTGTGTCTACCCAATGCTTGAGCGGTAGGATAGCTCTCACCACAGCTCATACAAATGTGTATTAATAACGAATGATTCTCATTTCGATGAGCTTTTAATTCTTCCCTGTTATTGCAGACGTAGGTGCAGTCTTTGCATTTTTGAATTTTTATTTTTTTCGTAGTCTTTTCGATTTCATCTCTGGCTTTGGCTTCTCTACTTGTGCACGGTAATTCATCGTCCCGTAATTCTTCTTTGCTCAACATTTTCAAAGCAATCCGCGTCACATCTCCTGAAGCAGTAAATGCACTGAAGGATAATAAAGTCATGGTAAGAAACTTGGAAACTGAGATTGGATCGGTTCGATGGCCCCTCGTTAATACGACAAGGCAATCTAACGCACTGTATTTAATTATTGCTAAAGAGTAACAATCAGTCATTGATAATCGCCAAGTGAATGTAGCAAACAACACTATTCCGTTAGCTAGCGGATGCCATTGAACCAAACAAATGTGGTGCCGAACTAGCCGGCAATTCAATTTTGTCATTGATTGAATGCTATACAAAAAAAAAAGTATGTCCTTTGTCCTGTGAGCAAACTCCGGTTTCCTATTTACATCCGGTTAGTAAATTCTTAATAATAAAACGCTGCATACCTTCTAAAAGTATGTACAGCTGCAGCTATCAAGCCAGCCATTTTTGCTAATGGAATGAAACTATTAGCGCAAGAAACTTTTTGAAGTTCTAATGGAAATTTCCAGACAATGAAATGGAAAGTGGAAAGTTATGACAGATAAGTAGCTTTCTTATCGTATTGTGCTTTTCACGAACATACTATATGTACAAATAAGTTCGTAGCTCAAGGTAAAGACCTCTTCCTGGATAGTTTTTGCTGGAGACGAACAGACGTGCGTGAACGTTTTGCAGAAAATCTCGCAAATCACATTCTAACTGTTTTCTAGCATATTCTACTTTCACTCAAAGGCAACTCAATCATTTCCTAGTCATAACTTGAAAGAGAATGAAGTGAAGCCCTATAAATGAAGTCCAACTCTTTGCACTTTGATTTACACTGAACGACAGCTTGTAAACAATTAAAACTGATACTACACACACACTAACGTATATCTAAAATTTCGAAAGAAATTAATTTCATAGAGCAGCCAATTTCAACATAGAGCCCTTATCTGTATCCCTATTAAGTCCTTTTCTCCGTATCTCATGAACATTTCATTTCATAAATTTTGATTTTTCTTTTTCCTTTGAATAAAATAATTTACGTTAGCTATTGCTTATCGCAACATTACTTACGTTTCACTCGTTTCGGTGTTTCGCGAGAAAAATAGTTTGGTGTCCGTCATTGCGGTTTTATTTTTTTTACTCATAACCGTCGATGAGTTTCTTTTATGTTCAACAGATTTACGATGTCGTCTAGCCTTGCACGGACTATTGAATTCCATATTACAAATGGAACAGAAATACTTTGAAATGCAATGTTTGAATTTTTCATGACGTTGCAAGGCTATCTGCGAATACAAAATCTCGGAACAAATGTCGCACTTAAAACGGGATTGATAATCGTCGGCAACCGATCCTGTCAGTTCAGTGCCCGGATGATGGGTTAATATATGCTTGCGTAGTTCGAAGTTATAGCGCAAATGTTTACCGCACTTTGAACAGTCTAAGCTAAGACGTTTGCTTATACAAATAGGCACTGAACGGTTGATGGCAAATATAACCTCCTGGTGTTCAGGTCCCAATAAATGGCGGCGCATTTGGTTGTTGTCTTCACATTCGAATTGACAATAACTGCACCAAAATTGGCCGGGTCCTTCTGACGAGTCCCGATGTAAGGCCGAATTCCAATGCATTAAAAAAGTCTCCTCAGTATTGGCATAAAAACGACACGGCCGGCATTGAAAGGGCGATTGCAGAACCACCGAGTGTATATTATCCAAAATCATAGGCAAAGAAAGGTGGGGATACATTTGCATTCGACGATAATGATAATGCGAAATTAAATGCTTCCCTATTAGATGACGAGACATCACGTGTTTACATAAATTACACTTTAGGTATGTGGAGCGGCGTTTTCGCTTCTTAAGCTTCTGCGGTTGTTGATACTTATATTGCTCGACAATGCCAGTTTGATAAAGGTCCGTTTTATCTTCTTGAAAAATGAAATTCTTAGTTAAGTCAGCCAGCGGCAGTTCTTCAATGACGGCTTTTTCTAATTGTTGTTCTGGTTCTGCACGCTTTATATGGTAACTGGTTTTGAGATGATTCTCGTAGATGGCTTTGCTTTTTAACTTTCGGCAACATATGTTGCACCAATATTCTTGATTTTTCGCAGCCTTGCCCAACTCAACAGCCTCTTTGTATTCCAAGCGTTGTACCTTAGTGCCTGGTATCCATTTGCCTTTGGTATGATGAGAAGGTGGATGTTGACCTTCGTTACCATCCACATCATCTAGTTGGTCATCCCAATTGGGAGAAAGGCGGGTCAGTTGAGTGTGCGCCACTCTAAGATCAGGACGATGTTCCGGTTTCCATTTACCACCAGTATGAGACGCCGGTACTACCGGGGGAGAGTGTCTTAAAGGCGATGTTAATTTCCATTTGCCACCCGTTGCATGAGCTTCAACCATTGGATCATAATCCTCGTCCTCTTCATCATCTATATCAACTTCAACGTCGTCTTCCTCTTCATCATCGCTTACTTCAGGCGAATCATGTTCGAAGTTTATGGGTTTAAATAGAGTTTCAAAAGATTTTTTCGGCTCGCCTATATCGCTAACCGCTTTTAGCAAATTTTCACTATGTTGCTGATTACTGGTTGCTGTATGCGGGGAAACTATCCAGCTTTCTTCGACCGACACGTTCCCTTGTAATGGCTTCTGGCGTTGTCCTGATACGTTATTGTTAGCACTTTTACCTATTGCGTTAGAGGAAAGATGATGACTGCTCACCGAAGTCTGTACGCTTTGCAATTGTAAGGAGGAAAAAAATACATCGGCGCCTAACTCGCATGGCAACTCATAATTTTCTGTTAGGGTTTTTGCTTCGGTTGATTTCCCGCCATATCTTGAGATAGTGGCTGACTCTGGTCCGGTAAAGTGAAAATCCTCATAAGGTATACTCGTCGTGACTGTGGCAGTTTGTTCTTCATTGCCGGCAACCTTTCCCGATGAAAGTTTTGCTTCTTCATTGCGTGTCGATGGATTAGTGCAATTGCGACAATTTTCTTTACGGTGTTGTATATAATTCTCTAAACCGACTATTGTCTGTCGACATTTTATACAAAGGTGAGCATCTTCTAGATCACCAGGATCATCCATTTTTCATACCTGAAAATAGGAAAACAATGTTAAGGAATAGAAATTAATTTTTCTCGACAATTCTATCTCTTCGGTACGAGGACTACCGAGGAAGTTATTTTGATCATTTTTCATTTTCCATCTTCGTAAAAACGGTTGTAAAGCGTGTAATGTTCCAAAAATTGTTGGCGATTTTTGTTAACATGAAAAGACCTTTAATTACCTATAGTCCCTTCTTTTCTGCGTTGTCTAGTTTGCGAGATGTTGACGACATATATCTACTTCCACCAAAAGGGATCATTTTAACCTTCTTTTTTTTTTTGGCTTGCTACGGTCGCAAAAAAGGAGACAGGAACATGAAATTTGATATAGCCATTCCTTGATCGATTAAGAATGTAATGTTGAACGCTGGACGGGATTTGTCAATGCGCAAGTTCGTACTATAAAAAAAATTGAAACAACCTCGGCAAAACGCCGAAATCTTTTTCATATCTTGGTATATAACTTGTGACGCAGCAAGCCGACAAAAATAGAGGATCAACATGCATCCGTTTTGGCAGAAATAGAAGTCTGAAATAACCCGAACCTTAAATAATTATCTCACTAATGAAAAGAATTGATTGCCTACGAGGAAGTGCGTAGTGAGTGAGACACTCACAGACAGATTCTTATAAAACCACGAGACATTAGGAACCCTACAATGACTTAGATAGCATTAGTTTTCAGAGAATTCAAGAGAAATTCAAAATTGCCACAAGAGCCTTCGTCTGGATAGGTAACGTTAAACAATTATATTTTTCTCAAAGCAGAGTATTTTTGGTGAACTTTTTCTAAAAATTTGCCGAATTATTTTAATTGTTTACAAAAACTATTCCAAAGTTTATTAACGAAAGTATCCGAATATAAATAACTTTATATTTAAGACGCAATTTTATAGCAAGAAAATTTCATGTCGTAAAATTGACTTGAGGTAAAAATTAGTCCAGCCAAGAGTAAGATATAGTTAAGAGATAGTGGAGAAAAAAAAAAAGAAAAAAATCTGTTGGTTTTATAAAATAAAATCAGAATTTATATAAAAGGTTTAAACATAAAATTTTAATCAGCCATCGAAATAAATTATTAATCAAAAGTCGTAAAAAGTTTGCAATGCAGGGAGGAGGAATCGAATCACTGTCGATTATCGTAGGCTTTGAGGTTGGCAAGCTCACGACAAAACTCAACTCTGATGTACAACATCAAAATGTTTACGACTTTTTTATTTCATCAAAAAAGATAAAGAAAAAGAGAAATCATTACAATAATCATAAAACTGACTGACTGATCCTTGCCAGTGTATATATATATATATATATATATATAAACGTATATATTAAAAGTTAGCAAAAAGTTAAATGCAACCAATAACGAACAGTACCCAATACATAACCAATACAAGTACATGTGAAAAAAAAACATCAAAAAAGTGAAAGCACGCAAGCAAAAAGTCATTCAAATAATATGGACGTTCAGCGACACAATCATCAGGTAACAAAACTGCAGGTCTTAACAATAAATTATTCGACGCAAATTATCGAAGTTCTGGACAAAAAGAAAAATAAATGCAAATCGATTGCATTAATTTAATAATAACAGCAATAATATCGATCCATATGTATGAATGTATGTATCGACGGGTATATGCATATCTCAACATTTCCACGAATACACTTCATCTCTGTGTGTGTCGTTCATGTGCTATGCCGATATTCGCGTCATTTTAGGCGACCATTTTTGTACGCATCATATGAAGCAAATGTCACATCGCTCGACATCATTAAATTTATGACACTTTTAATACATACATAAATTTCCTGAAATTTTTTTGCAAAAAAAAAAATAAAAAAAATTTATAAAAATAAAAATGAGATTCAATCATTTTAGCAACGAGTTCATTGCAAGCATGCGAAGCCGTAGAAACCAATGCAAGCGCTCTTATCGCTTTTCGCTGCTCTTGTTATTATAATGGATTCATTTAAATGTGAATATACACACAAACGAAGAGATTAAATAACAATAGATTTTGCACTCGTTGGCGGTGTGCAGGAAGTGATTGGAGATTCGAGAGTTTTCAATAGCCTTCGTTCAAAGATCCCCGTGGAATACAAAACACATCAATTTACCAAATTTCACGGAAATATCTCGAGAATTGCAAGCTGCGAATTGAACGTAAGAAACCGAGCGAGGCGGACGGATGGATGGACAAACTTAGACTCATTTTCGGAATCGATCGATAAAATGCGGGTCTATCCTGAGTCTTTCTGAGTGTTGCATATATCGGCAAAAACTTGATGTAACCTTGTACCACAAGTAAAGTATAACTATGTATAGGAAGATGAGGAGTGCAAAGCAATCTCTTTTTCTACTTTTATTAATGATTGCCCGTGCATTTATGTAATGTTTGTGTACGTAAGTACGCCATAATAGAAAGGGAAACAGACATTTCCGCTTGAGTAGCCGAATAGGTACGAACTGCGACTACCACGTTAGTATCCGCGAGTTTGGATCTTAAATGCGGCAGCCACAGTGAGTACCCAGTCGATTAAAGCGTGACACTTATATATTGGGCACACATCCGCCAAGCTGCGCCCTCTACCCTCCTATTTCGTCACTTTCCTCCCTTCTGTCAAACACTCACCGTGAGGCACGAACGGGGGACATCCACTGAGTGGTTGATCTTATTAAAAAAAAAAAGGGAAAATTTGACTTCGTATCAAGCAATAACTAAAAAAGAGCTCTCGCTTCTAATCGTATTATTAATAATTTTTTTTCGCTAACCAGTACAAGTGGCAAGTGTAAACTCTAATGCTATTCGTTCTCTCTCACATGAGTGCATGATTGACTCGTGATGGAGGATATCTGTAAAGTGTCAATAAGTGAAAAGCAGCATGAAATGAAGTGTCGTAAAATTTTGTGTATTAACATGCGATTTACTTAGCGAGAAAAAGAGAGACGTATATCCCCAGTAAGTATTTATCAAATATTACAAAAAGCAAGCGGTAAACAATTACGCGTTTACTTAGTGAAGACAGGATGCTTTTTCAACAAATTTACGCTGAGGAGACGAAAATTAAATAGTTATTGTTCATATAACGAGAAGTTTTAATAGGTTACAATGCCAGTACCAACTTTCCTCGCCCATAGGAGTTTTTTTGCAGCTCAGCCCTTACGGTATCTAAAAATCTTCACTTTGCTATTCTCAATTGTAAATGAATCTAAACAAAGTTTGTTTAGCTAAAGCGGCGAAATATGTGTGCGAAAAAATGTCGCTAATCTTTTAGAGGATTTAATGATGAAAAAAGATTCGCTATCGGGATGAGTCAACAATTTTCACAAAAGATATTAAATGAAGAGGTCGCGGTAATAAATAAAAACCGTGTATTTTCTACATTATGCCTAAAATTGTAATAAGTGGAATGAAAGGTCTTCGCGGTTTTTTATGTTGTTTTGAGCTCCTTTCTGTAGTCTGCCCTTATTAAATAATTTCAAACTGACGTGTGCTTGATGTTTAGCGCCTCCGCTATTTCGTGACAGCTTCCGTGCAGATCTTGCTCCACCAGTTGCAAACCGGAAAATTAAGAACTGATTGACACGTACACAGATATGTATATACATATATACATACGTATGCAAACCTCGGTTATATTAAGTTTGTACCGTTTGATTGTGATTTTTAGAACAGCATAAATTTTACTTACAATTTTTAGAAGATGTGTTTGCGAAGAAATTATGTGCAGGAACTATTAATTAATAGAAGGTTCCAACGTTTGCTTTGAATTTTCTTCTCTGTTTACAACGATTCAACTGCATTTGCGTTCAGCAATTTCTCTGCTTATAAATCCTTTTGAAAACTAGGCACCAATACCGCATTTTATTCTGGTATTTTTATTAACCCTCTAACCTCCGTTGAAATTCGTGCGAATCATTTCAGTATTTTGTCAATCATCAGGTGCATAAGACTTCTTTGCTTTATGACGCCAATGAATAAAGCGTCACAAATCATTATTTCAATATTTTAAGAAATTTCGTTTCCTAGAAATTCGGACTCATATACAACAATTGTTCCGGCTCAAACAAGTTGCGAAATGTTACAATGCTTCAATAGATCGCGCTACAGGCCAAACTCTATTTATTGAATCGATTGTAACTAGATTTATGGATAAAATTTATTTTAGGTCTAAAAATAATTTTATTAAAATATAATAGTTTTCTAACTAACGATCGTTAGTTGATTCGCTGAAGTTCGCTTCGGACAGATTAAAAGAAAAAAAAAAAACATTCAACGCGTGCTTTGAATGCGCAAATTTGGTCCCACTTTTGGAACATCTACTTGAAGTACCTGTGGTCGGCTTATGGCTCTCATTATCGAACTGACTTGATAGCGAGTTTCTACATTGGAGTTTTGGATGGTTTTCGTTGTCGAGCAACCGTTAACGGGAATTGGCGTACGAGTATTTACTCGATATCGAACGTGGGCTCGCATATTTTAACTCGTAAGCTATCGAGCTTCATGTTCAAATGGAAAATGAAGTAGAATAATGTTATGAAACCACACATTTGATAAAGTTAATGGACATAAAAAGATTACTTATTCCCAGGAATTCCAAAATGTTTGCAAAAATAATAAAATCAAG
>KK502423.1:1788533-1828664 GCA_000688735.1 Glossina austeni | reverse complement strand
CATATATGTATATATGTATATATGTGCATACATGTATACATATTTCCATGCATTCACATGCATAGCGCTATTTGTTTTCGAAAACCATAGACTCGCTGATTCCATCGTATCTGTGCTGTGTTGTATATTATCCTTTTGGATTTTATTATTTAATTTTCTATGAACGGTATTTTAGTTTTTTGTATTGTTTACCGTTTTAGTTTAGTAGTAGCCTTCTACTATACTATATATACGTAAGCGCTGTGAGTGTTGTCATATATTTATTCATTGTTGTCTGCTATGTGACAATTCCAATTCTCCATAAACGCATACATATGCAAACATATACGCGTACATATACGATCGTATACGTATTGTCAAGTGTCAGTTAACCGTTTTCGGTGCCATGTTTGACACGATACTTAGGAGCATCGTTTACATACCTACGTCGTTTTGCACACATTCATGAGCATGCAATTCAATTCAAAAGTATGAACATTTATTTGTTTTAAAGTCTGTCTGCATTGTTTGTAAGCAAACATATACACGTGGTTTTGTTTAGATGGGTTATTAAATGACGCGATTGCAGTCGTAAATATTGTTGTCGTAAAACTAATAACTACACCAATATAGTCACGGTCAAAACTGAATAGACTAAAGCATTCGCTCTCTGACATATATACGTGCAGGTAGCACTATGAAGCAATATGAAGTAAATTTGATTTTTGTATAAAATTGAAATGAGTGATTAGACAGTGATGCTGTTAGGGTCTCCGCAGGAAAAACGAAAATCCTTGGGAAAGTGGCTCGATAATCATCGTGATTTCCCACGTTCTCTGAAAACGCTTTACTTAAAAGAAAATGCCGAATTCAGATCGACTGTAACTCTTTCAAAGAGCGTACTTGATGATCAAAGCTTATTGATTATTATGTTGAACTATAAGAAGAAGAAGAAGAATATATCAGGTATGCAAACACAAGTGAAATTGTAACGTGCATAAAACAATCTGAAACAATCGTTTCTTACGTCCTACTCAGTCGTAGACACTGGAGCTTCTTAATCACTCAGCAATCATTTCTTACGTCCTACTCAGTCATAGACATTGGAGCTTCTTACTCTCTTTTTGAAGCATTCATTTCTTATGTGCTATTCAGTCGCAGAGACTGAAGCTGTTTTCAAATGAGTTTTATGCAGTTACGCTGTACTTTACTAATAAGCTTCCATAAGATGGTAGAAAAACAAGTTAAAATATTTTAGTATAACATTTTTGGAGGAAATCCGCGTATACGCAGTAGGTATTAACTACTTAAGTAATACCACCAGTTAAACCTAATAGACTTCGACTCGTCAACCTTCGAAACCTTATTATTGTATATATACTGCGTACTTTTTATTTACAATATATTCTCCGTTCAACCGAAAAACTTGTACGTGTAGCCGTTAACTCATTTACCCCGCCCATGTAAACCAGCGAATTCATCCACTAAAAAACCGACTTGACAATGGCAACATACGCGTCGACATTCTTTGGTGTGTTATGTTCTGTCAAAACTGAAGTTTATTATGTCTACTTGTAAATACGCCATCGTTGGTGTTGTTGTTGCGGCAAAACGTTCATTCATTCATTCATATGTATATACGGTGGGAATTGTTATTGTTGTCACACCGACCATATGTGTATGACTGTCATGAATGATGATTCTGTTATTGTTCTTCTCGGTTACAAACAACAACGACAACGGCAACGGCAACGACAACGGCAACGACAACAACAACCACATCAACAAGAACAATAACAATATCCCCGTGATGAGTAGCTTTCCGTGGTATTCTTGCTTTATACACACTGTTCAAGTAGTTTTTCTTTTTAATTTCACAAAAATAATTTTTCCGTTCATACACATGTAACAACAAGCATGCCAAAGGGTACCTAGTACTCGTACATATATGAAACTTTAGACATGTCTTTGAGGTTAAATAAACTCCAGGGAGTTAGTTCTGCTTTTTTTTTTTTTTTTTTTTTTTTTTTTTTTTTTTAAATTCTTTTTCTCATTTTTCTTATTTGTGCAAAAGAATGTATTATATAAAAAGTGAATGAGTATGCGTGGGGCAAATGTCAACTCCTTCCAGAAATTTAAACTCGTTGACATTTGCCAGTTAAGAGGACAATGTATTTCGTATTGGAGGAAAATGAAAGGAAGGACTCCGAAGCTCTAACTTCGATATTCAATGACAATAAAAAAATAAATAAATAAATAAATAAAATGAAGTCAAATTAACTGAAAGAGACGAGTACAAGAGCTCTTTGGCTTTGTGAATGGGGAGGATACGAAGAGAGAGGCCTGGAAAATAAGGAGGATCGCTTAAATTTGCTTGTCGGAAACTGTGTTTAAAAACCATCTGACATAAATAGTTTTTGCTAAGGATGAGTCAAGCCCTTGCCTTGCGTCCCTAATTGAATTTTCCGATTTTGGTTTTGTTGAGAGATGATGAGTGTAGGCCAGCCGATCAATCTTTAACTATCCGAAATACATTGACACTTGATTTCTGGTTAAGACGCATTCATCTGAGGTGATTTTTATTGAATATTCAATTTGTTATGTGCCGCCTAACTACAAACGAACGTTATTGCCCTAGTTTGTATTTTACTTGGTTTTCTTCATTTTGAAGGTTTCTTTTCCACGTGGAAAACGTTATTCACGCTTTAAGAATTGAATTGAATACTGGATCACATAAATTCAAAACTGTAGACATACTTCCCTTGCCTTTGTACATATGAATTAGAACTCACTTATTCATATATATATATATATATATATATATACATATATGTGTGTATGGTTGTGTGCATTTCTAGTACTTATCCATTTGTCGGAGGTTAACGCGTATATTGTTCTCCACAATTCCTGCATAGAGCGGTTGCTATTATCCTAAATCTTGTTCTTGTTGTTGTTATCATAGTATGGATTATTCGGTGCGCTGGAGTTTTCAGTTATTTTATTTTGTGAGTGATAAACGCTCGCGCGTTTGTTTAACAATTAACGTGTTGGCAACACATTGTAGTTATTTATACGCCGCGACTCCCTCAATATGTTCTTCTATTATATGCCGCTCGCATTGCAATTGACAAAACCTATGTTGTATTGTATACACTACTATGGACATTTTTTTTGTTTTGTTTTGTTTTTGGTGGCATGAAAAGGGAAGGGAGAGGGAGAGAGAGAGAGGAAGTTAGAGAAAAGAGACAGAAGTGATTTTGAAGAAGAATGCTCACTTATTTACTGTTTTTTGTTTTCAATTTGCGTTTGTTTTCCAAAAGTTCCAAAATATATAAAATGTTGTGTTTGTACATACACAATAAGAGATGTATGAGTGAAAGTCTGCGTAAATGCCTACATCACTATTTACCTACCGTTAGACATTAGTATTCTCTCTCTCTCTCTCTCTCTCTATTTATCATCTTTTTTCACCCTTTCCCTGAACTTAACAAGCTTTAGAATTATGATACGATTTTTATTTGGGTAATTAGTCGCTAGCGATTTTCACAATTGTTTTTGTTTTATAAAACGTTTTGATAAACGATAATGGCTTATTATGTCGCATATCGTTTCTGCTCTTAGCTCTCGACCCTATACTATAAAGTACAATTCATATGGAGCATACAACGTATTGTTACTGTCTATGTGTAGTGTAGTGTATTGTATGTATGTATGTATGTATACACGGTCGGGATGCTTGCGCGTGCACGTATGTGTGTGTTTTTCATATTCTATGCATTTGTTTAACTCTGTTACCATTTAAATTGTCATTTTCATTGAAATTTACGACAGTGATGTATCCTCACAATTGCATGCCTCTCTTAAACGTAAATTTCTATATGCGTATATATGTATTTGTATGGATTTGTGTGGATGTGTATGAACCCTTCAACATACGAACAGGTTGTGAGTTGTACTGCTCCTGTATTTTATGTTTGCAATGGGGTTTGCAGTTGTAGTTGTGAGAAAGGGTTTAAAATGATTTAAAATAGTGCCATATGTTGAAAAATTATGATACGGGTTTTAATTACTATATTAAATATTACGATTCTATATATAATACATAATTTTTATTGCTGCACTCGTCTGCTTATTTTTATGTATCTACATATACATGTAAATTTGCATAGTACACGATATTACTTTAACTGAGGCATCATGATGGCTCCATTGAACTTCTTTATTACCTTTACGTCTAAAATTAAATATAATCGTGTTCGAGCAGGAAACGTTTCGATTACGTGAAGTTTTGAGTTTAGTCGTCAGACTTTAGATGGCTTTAGGTGGGTTTACAACGACGCTACCACAAAACCGCTCATTTTCTTAAGTGACGCCTAAGTAAAACTTGATTAAGGCGTCCTTAAATTTTTCGTCTTTAAAGAAAGTTCGATAGTTTAATATACAATTAATAACAAGCTACAGTTTATATATATCGATTTTCTTATGTGTCAATATTAAAATTATTTACTTCACATTTTAAAAATAACCGAAACAGCTGCCAAT
Organism: Glossina austeni; assembly: GCA_000688735.1. Lineage (NCBI taxonomy): Eukaryota > Metazoa > Arthropoda > Insecta > Diptera > Glossinidae > Glossina > Glossina austeni. Next base: position 1,824,143 of record KK502423.1, on the reverse strand, counting down.
TTAGTTGAGGCCTTAACAATGCTCTTAGAAAGCTCAAACGAATACAAACAAAGTACAAGCTATTTTACACTACATAACTTGCGGTACAAGGATATATTAGGTTTGTACAGACGTATGCAACATTCAGAAGGGCTTGAGGTATTATGCCGATCTATTCAGATTTGGTTTTTGGTTTGATTTAAGCGTGTCTGTCCGTCTTGTTTTCTTGTTTTCACAGTTTTTGAGATGTTTTGAGGAAAGTTGGTACACTGACGTGTATTGGACACCGGCTATTAAAATTGGTTTGGCTGGGGCAAGTTTTTTGCTCCCTTCTTATATAATAAATTGTTTTGAAAAGTTGTTACATGAATAACTATAGCGCAATGTAGGCTCGTGGCCCATTGTAGTGCTTTTATTTGTTTAACTAAAGTTTGTGAAATATTTTTTTGTTTCGTTTACTATTTTGATTTTAAATATTTAATAATATTATAAAAGTTATCGTTACTTTTTTCTGCGGTAGGTTTTATACGAGGGAAATCATGCGTCTAATAAATATTGATTATATTTTTCTGTTTTATCTGTCAAAGATAAATCTACTATGCTTACAAACATTTTAAGCCCAACGGCATAGTACCTGGCTATCTGCAATTCGCTGTCATTTCACAACTCTGTTATCCGTAAAACAACAATTGAAGATAGGTCAGTGAACGTTCCAAATTAACGCAATAAAAAATATAATTCATTGATTTTCGCACTTTGATTTCCACGGATCGAAAGAGAACCATTGTCTCACGATCAATGTGCAAAGAGAAGTTTTTACTTACTTATCAACCAGGCTTAGCTACGTTTTCTTGATAAAATGGTGTTATTGACTCGCTAGCTTTATTCCATATTTATTAGTTTGTATGTTCATAGATAGAGGGATTTTAGGTACCGTGTAGATTTAGTTAAGTAAAGGATGACTTGAGATTAAAGACCTAAATGATTGAGGACTAAAAAAAAACTCTTTAGACTTTAATGGCATACATATATATATATATGAAGGAATAAATAAATAAGGGAGAAAAGAACGTGTATCCATCAAGACCAAAAGCACACTCACAGCCGACAGGCATTTGACTGAGTGCATCGCTAAACTGATTATAAAAACGCCATTCAGAATAGATCGCGATAACCCGATATTGAAAGATTATAAATTTAATTTAACTGTGACATCGGCAAAGTGCAAGTGTCAAGAAGAGTATGTAAGAGATCCGATAAAGGTATTACCTTTAGATACTGGGTACACTGGATACGTAAGTTAATACAAATATTTAAATTTATATCGTCGAGCAAAAACGGCGAGCCAATCTTCCCTTTTATTAACGTAAGCGTGGAGAAAATGATCCGAATGAGTCTACGTTTGTCCAGTGAAAGTGAGGATATAAGTAATAAAGTATTTCCGTACAGCAGCAACGTGACAAGTTCTTCTTCTGCTTCTGTGAAAATTCAGCTGTTTTAATATACCGGCAACGGTAATATGATGACCGCACAAAACAGACTCGCATATAGTCTTTTATAAATTGCTTTAGAACCATCTATTAATTCCTGATAAATCATTCTATTCACCGGAATTCCAATGAATTTGGACGGTGCAAATGAAAAACAGTAGTTAATTGCTGTGAGGAGACTTCTATGTTATCTAAATTTCAAAAAGTTCGGTCCATGTCGTCCTGCTGAAAAATTACTTCGTCAAGCGTGATCGTTCTGGTTAGAACGATCAGTTATGAAAAGAATTGGATCGGTTGTTATTAAGTACTTTCCATAGTGGTAGTTGCATTAGCCTTGATTAGCCTACAGGCAGCAGTTTCGTCAACTTTAAGCCCCATGTTAATGGCACGCCTAGCATTAAGCATAAAGTGTAACATATCCCCGCCAATGGTTTTTTTTTTACTTATTTAACGTTTGTTGCAATGTCATGCGTACTGTATGCCTAAAGAAGTTCTTCAACTATTGTGAGCCGTGTTACATAGGAGCTGGCATTCACATCCAGAATTGAAGACTTGAATGCCTTCAAAACATATGCGCTTTAAATTTTAGACTAATATATGAAATGAATTTTTTTGCCTGTTGCCGTAACATTTCCGCGGACCACGCAATTGTTCAGAGGCGACCTGTAGCTTCCACTTAAGTAATCTATATGTGGAGGATCAGCTTTCTATATCAATGTTTCGAATATTTGTGGACATTTCCAGTCAATAGAGACCCAATAGACATAAAGAAGGACGGATCGACATGGCTAAGTCCTAAGCAGTTGAAGAATATGTATATATATATACTTTGCAGGATGAGGGAAATATATGAGTAGTTTTCGTATTTCGCAGTTATCAGTATAAGGACGCTATCCTATATATATATATATATATATTATAACGTGTAGTTTCATAATGTATGTAATAAATAAGAATATGATGACAAAGGTTTAGTGTTGATTAAAAATTAACTAAACCCGTTTTCTCTCTGGAAAATTTCAATCAATAAACCATAAATACGCTAAAAAAAAAGCATGCAATCACCTACACATTTTTATATACGAAGCGTAAATAAATGAAATAAATGATATCGTGTTTAACAAAAATTTATGGATATTTTTGTAAAAATTTACTGTAAAGCTTTAGTGAATAAAATGCAGTAATAATTTTTCACATAAAATATGACAACAACTTTTTTTACTCCTCGCAGTTTTTTAATAGGAGAGGAGAACTTCAGCCGTCATAACAAAATAGAAGGAAGAAGAAAAACAATTGCGGTGACATTTACAATAAAGTGGTAATCAAACAAATTGTTAAGTTTATGGGACTTTAAAAAATCTTGCCACGAAGATACTCGCACTCGTAAACTTTGAATTTATATGCTGCATATATTCCATATGATGGAAATACAGCCTACGCATTATATATGCGCCTCTTAAGACAATTAATGATTTTTAAGCAATAAAAGGAAAAAAAAATAAAGAAAGAGACGCACACGAAAAATCATTTTTTTATAACGAAACTCAAGAACTGTGCGGTAGTGTGTGGTGGTGGTGGTGATGAGCATGAACTCATGGAGGTACAATTTCGTTTCCATATGCTTTCATTATTAAATAATCATTTAAAAAATTTTTGTTTGTCTTTGTCGGACGTAAAACGCACACAATTTCGTATCCGTGCATTTACGTTCCACACAAGTTCGCTTTTAAGAAGTCATTAACACCGCACTTAACAGGGATTTATCACCTACTCCCACATTACGTATGGTCGTTTAGATCGATGAAGAAAAGCAACAGCGCTAACAACAACAACAACAACAACAACAACAACAACAAGAATTTTAAGCCTCATAAACAAACAAATAAAATCAACAATTCATGCGTAAATTATTATCGCCTTTAAGAATACAAACAATATTGTCATTGTGGTTAAAGTTAAGCTGTGACGGTCACTTTTTTAAATATTTGAAGAAGATTGCATTTCCAATTATAATTTATATGAAATTATTGAGATGCGAAGATTTCATGCAAATCCTGTTTGCTTGATTTACTGCTTCCCAAAAAAACAACAATCGATTTCTTCTCTTGTTCTTTTCATATAGGAGACAGACATTTTGAATTTGAAGTAGGTAGTGAACCCATTGCTCCGCTAACTGTGTAGCAGGTCGCTATCCGATTGAAGCAGGTCCTGTTGATAGGAAACATCCACTCATAGCGACAAATTAGTTTAATTAATTTGGGGTGAAAAGAGACCAATTATGTAGTGGAACGATCGAGCTAGTAGCGTTTCCGAAAGTATGATCCAATTAGACCGCCAAACGAAATACAGAATCAAACTATTGCTCAGTCTGGTTGCAGATATTGTTCTTGCAGTGCACGTTATCTGCAATGACTCTCCAAAAAAGGCAAATTCAACCATCCGTTATCAGCCGTGTGAGTCGACAAATCTTATATGAACACTAGAAATACCGGATGAGTCAATACGACTTTTTGGAAATGTTGAGCTGAGCATATGGTTATGTAAAGTAAACTGGACGTGTAGATAAGCAGATCGGAATCATTTTCGGACGGAATATGCAAGTGGTTTTGCCGAATACTTGGAAAGCCGATTTTCGAAAATATCTTCAGGAGATCAGAAGACGTGCACTAAAGTATAAAATTGTCAGTGTTTTTTCGAGGTGACCTCAGTTTCTAATCTACTGTGAGCGTTCCAAAATATGCGTGGGCAGGTTATAGCCACTTTTTGATCTTAAGTTCTTAATCGATCAAGTGATTTTGTGATCAATTTCAGCTACCTATCTGCATTTCTTTTCACTGCAGGGTTACACCAAAAGTTAAGGACCAAGATTACCCATAATAGGTAGGTAGGAGAAATAGGTAGTTCTAGTAGTTCTATAGTAGTTCTAGTGTTAAGATCTGATTCTATTTAGAAAGGGAAGAAATTTGAAATTGATTCCAATTCCAAATCTTTTATGAGCCAATACTCCGCAAGGGTGTCGTATATATTGTTTATATGTGTTGCGTAAGGCAATAAATGAACTCTGCTTGTACAACTAAACGAACAAATTAGGAACCCTTGCTTTAAACATAGAACAAATGTAAAAAGCTTTGGAAGGCTGAAAACTTTCTTAGTAAAATTCTTACTTCACAATATTGCACTTAGAGTGTCATTCTATGTGTGTTAACAAACTAGCTGTGAGTGGAGAAACGTACTAATCGTTAGCACACAAAATGTAAATTCGTTTCATATAAACAACGTCTTGTGATACATTTATGACAACATTTGCGTTGATATTAGTGTGAGAGACATTATGACTTTTATTCTGGCCGTGTCCGTCATAACGTATGTAACGTTTACCAATACGCATTCTAGACTACATACAATACATTCTCGATGAATCCGATAAATCCGGGACCACTTAGGTAGTTACTTGCTTCTAAGTGATCCTATTTGCTTTAATGAAAGGTGTTGCTGTGATATGGTTAGTAATATTAAATGCAATGATTTTGCATTTTAACTAAACATGCATATGGTGTCAATAATGAGTCCTTGTAGTCACCATTCAGGACAGTTTTAACGATGAAAACTATTCAATGTGCGATTGTGCGACGTCTTAGTTTTATGTTTGTATGCAATAATTTATGCTGTAACTGCGTCCGATATGTTTGTTGTTGGTCCATTTTTATGACCATCATATCGTTGTGTCAGATGATTTTACGATCTTTCTTAAGGTCTCATAAAATTAACAATTTTACGACAATTTTATGATTTGACATTTGATGGTAATGACAAAACAAAAGTAAGCGCAGAGACCAACAATAACCACAATAAACAAAAATAACAGAAATCTTGTCAACTTTTGACAAGATTTCTTTTCATTTACCAGCAATAAATTCATGGCCATACGATTGTCTTGTAGGTGTCATTTCTTTCCCAAATTACATCACATTTTTAAAAACAAGGACAGATGCTATTGAAGAGTTGACATTACCGCTTAGTGGTAGACATAATTAACAATACATGAAAATGTCGTAAACGCTCTTAAAAAAATCTTTAAATATTTGTATTTGTATTTATGCCGGTAACGTCTTTTGTTATTCTGGTTTTTTGTTTGCAACTGAAAATTAATAATAAAATAAAATTTCATTTATTTCCATTATTATATCGTAATTTCTGAAGGCTATACTTTAGGCATGGTCTTGTTAAGTGCACGATTTATCAGATTCGGACGAGGGGCAATGAATTCAATTTTCATCCCCATTGCTTAGCTGAAGATCATTTTGCCATCATTTTTCACTTGAGTTTTCTTCGAATTCAAATACCATTCAGCTGAGCACTCTGAAGGAAATCACACAAACATCGGGTTAACAGGCATGTACATAAGAAACCACATTTAAAATACACGTTCATTGTATCAAAATGGTAAAAAATATATTATTGGAGGTATTGCCTATCGCTATTTATGCATTTTTTTGCACCTGTCTGACAATTTCTGGATGGCACGCAAAAAAAAACTAATTTTCGTTTGAGCCAAACCAGCCAGTTTTTGTAAGAAGCAAAGCGGTGCTAAGCAAGCGCATGTTGCATCGCCACCAAGAAGTGGCCATCAGAAGGACTTCGACCTCGGCTTCGGCTTCGGGCTTCGTGATCAAGCTGCAGGGCTTCCCTGCGTTGCTCTCTCTGAGCAGCGAAGGGTTTAAATTGTTTAACTCTTGTTGACAGCGTTTGGTATTAAACGTCTCAGCAGACTTTAATAGCTAATAGTAGACTAGACCAGTCGTACCATAGGTAGAATATCGTCTCCCTGCCAAAGAGATTCAATCTCACAGTCGATGTGGATGGTACGCCTGGGTCAACGCATCAATTTTTTTACGGTTGGCATTCTCAAAATAGATCCGCTTTTCATTCCAATTAGCGTTCGGGCAACGAAGAAACTCTGTCAGCTAATCCTCTTTATTTGGCATACAACTCGAAATTTTCGTTGTTAGAAAAAATATTTCTTCGGCACGATTCAAGCGGGCGTTACGAGTGCTTATTGTCGCCAGATGCACAAGCTTTAGGAAAAACTGTAAGAAAACAACTGTGAAAAAGATATGTATGCTCAGCATCTTCTAAGGGCAAATTGCGGTTTCATGTTTACATAGCTAGTGCTAGCACTAACTGATTTATTGAAAAAGAAGCTAAGAACATACCTTTTGTAGTTATTCTCTGATGGCAGCAATACAAAATATTTGTCAGTAAGACATTTCTGAACATTCGTGTGTATATCCCCCTGCATGCAAAATTCTATGAAATAACCTTTAATGCAAGTAATTTTTCTTGAGATCAAATATATTAGTTTTCTAAATATAATTCCTCTAAAGATTTATTGAAAGTATCTGGAGAACTTATTATCAGTAAAATATTTGACTTTCTTACAGCGACTCGACTAATTAGCTGCTCTGCCTTTTAAGGAAAAGAAGATACGATAGTCTTAGTTGCCAGTGCTCACCCTATGGATGAGGGGTACATTCTTTTTGTCAAAAAGTTCGCGACACCCAGAAGAAAGTATCAAAGGGTCAACTAAATCGGTTCAAGTTTGTCCGCCTGTCCATCTGTGTAACGCCTGTTGTAAACATTCTCCTGGCTGCAAAAATTAAGCTACCGACTTCAAATGTGGCAGCAACATTGGAAACTCTTGCATGCAGGTCAATACTGAAACATGCCCCAATTTGCTAGAATTTGCCCATAGAGCCCGTAAACTGAGAATACCTCCGTTTTCGAAAAGGTTTATGCTCATTACTCATAAACTGTAGCAGATAAATCTACCAACATTTTAACACATATTCTATGGGCGATGCTGTAGCACCCACCTACAAAAAAGTAAAAAAAAATGACCACGCCTGTCAAATATTATAGTGTATCAATATTTAACTTTTTTTCAATACCTTTTTAAGAGACTGGAACAATCTTCAAAAGCCCAATAAAGCACATAAATTCTTGGCCAGTTTCAAATTTGGAATGCACCTTAACATGTCCGTCTGTTCGTCTGTTCATCTGTCTGTCTGAACAAGAAAATAAAGACCTCGCCTACAAATTTCCAAAAGGAATTGGAAGTGACCTAAACTGTGCAAAGGACAAGCCTACAATGACCACACGCCTATGTGGCACAAACTTTTATTTTCAAAATAAAAAAAATCAGCCGCATCCACTTCATACTATAAAGCATGAAAATTTAGTTCTCTTACTTTTTTAGGATAACGGTGATGGATATAAAAGATGCGGTCACGGCCGAATATAATTGCTTTCCTTGTTTAGTCTTAGAATTTATTTCTTTGGAGTAATAATCAATATAATTAAATTATATAAAATAGATTATTTAGTAGAATTAGTTTTTGGCTTTCGACTTTTCTCTTCAACGGCAATTCAAGCAATCACGCTCTATAGAATCAAGCAATGCTCTATAGAAGTTCTCGTTTGTTGGTAGGAGATGCAAAGAAACGATCAAACGTAGTTAAAGGGGTTCAATTTCAATATAAATCGATGTGTTATGTACTTTTTCAAGAAAACTCTTGCTGCCCACTGCTTTAGAATAAAAATCCATTAACATCATTTTATACTCTTTGATTTTATATTCGCTTAAACCATATTGAAATTGCAATCGTTATGCGACAACTTTATTATTATTTTATTTTTAGTTGAATTGCCTTGCACTGGTTGAGTAGATATTAACAATAAAATTCCAATAATTATTTTTTGTTTCCTTATGTTTGTTAATCGTTAATTAAATTTTTCCATTTCGAAATGTTTTAAATTTTTTTGTAGCGACTGATTAATTACTAAAAGGCCTGACTGTTGTATAATATAAAACAAAAAATGATCTCATAACTTCTATACTTGATATTTTTAAGACGCTTTTCCACTTACATGAAGGCACGCGAACCTATTTTCAATAAGGAAAAAAATCAGTTACATAACCACTGGAATAAATAGTATCAAGAGGAGAATATCGAGCAACTTCTATGTAGTAACTATGCAGTAGTATTATACTATACTGGTGGTACAGGAGATATTATGTTTGTACAGATGTAGAAAAGAACTTAAGATAAACAAAACCTTTTATCATACCGATCGTCTGTCTCATAAATGTCCCTGTATTTTTGTGCTCATCCTACAGATCGCAATTTTTGAGGCATTTTGATGAAATTTGGTACACTCTGACGTGTTGTGGTCAAAGTTCGAACATTAAATACATCGGATGATTTCCACGATGACTCCTCATATAATGCCTTATTTTGAATCGGTCCTGAAACATGATTTTCGATTCACAATCATTCGTCCGTCTGTCGGTCTACCCATTTATTTTTGCGTTCAATTCACAACTCGCAACATTTGAGATATTTTAATGAAACTTGGCACACGGGCGTGTTGTGTTAGATCCCATAGAAAGTGGTTGATCTTATTATGAAAAAAAAATTGCAATTTTCAAAATTTTCCATCAAAATCGTCGAGTAGCTAATGTGAAAAATTTGGACTGGATGAGCCAATTTTTTACCTCTTTCCCAAATAACTGTTTCTACAAGCGTACGATAAAAAAGATAATTTTTTTGTTTGTTGTTTATGATAAAAATTAGTGCATAATGGTTATCTGATACAACCTGATCAACTGTACCGAAATTAATTTCAAGAAAGATGAAGTCTTATATGATAATAGAGAATAATGTTTAATATTTTATGACGAAACTAAGTGAAGACTATTAATATCTGTGGCAACGAAATCAAATTTTGGGCTCTCCCCCCTAAGAGTACTCCCATGAAAAGTGTACACATGAAAAGTGTACAATTTTGTGGCATTTTAACACGAAAATCAATGAACCCTTGTATTAGGCGAACCGGTGTAGGATAGTTAATGCGCGACCTATAAAATGCACATATTTTTCTTCAAACGGACAACTTGAGTCAATGTATTCGTCCGAGTACCAAGGTTCGTGGTTCTAAATTAATTAGAAATCTGATTATAACAAAATAGCTCAAATCACACTTGTTAGTACCTTATGGGATATGCTAGGCCAGAATGCTGAGTGCAACGAGTGTCTGTTAAAGTGATAAAGGATACAAAAACTGCGATCCGCTTGGCATTATGAAAATAGGAAATGTGAGGGATTGTTTTCGAAAATTGAAGTTCAGAGAGAGAGAGAGCAAGAAACGAAAAATTGATTAGAACAAAGACAGACAATAAACAACTCCAGTCATCTCACCTGGAATTTGAAAGGTTCGCTGGAAGTAGTATAGCATTTAATGAAAATTTCATGAGGAATAATGGAAAAAATGTTTAAGCTGCAGATGAAAGTCATTGTTGCTGAATCAGAGAATGCTGTGACTGTGGATTCACAAGAGTGGACAAAGATGAAATACTGATTTGATTATCTCGATCGTTAGCCCATCCTATCAAAAAGTCCTAGTCATCAAATAAAAACATTAGAGCTATTGCTGCCTGCATTATAAAGCAAGTCCATGCGTCCATGCAAATCTTCGTTCATTGTATGTCGACTGTATCTTGCTGAACTATAAATATGAGACAGTTTAAAAATATTTCGAGTGTTCTCTCTTTACCAACTATTTCAGAGCTTCAGTGACCGCTAGAACAGTGATAATCTCTGTTCATCAACCCATGAGAAAATGGCTGGAATTCTCTTTAAAGCTTATTAAAATTTGAAAAATTCTATAAAGATTGCCAGTAATTTGACTACAAACCGTATTAGGGTTGAACGAGTAGTGGCTTCGGTTGTAAAGAACCTAAAATTAAGAACATAATCAACTAAAATGAGATTTGATGTGAGCATGAATTCTTCACTGTAGGATTATGCATAATATTAATTAATCGGCTCAACAATCGTGGTATATGTCTATTCAGTTATTATATCAAATCAAAAAGGACTTTATTTTATTGAAACCACAAATTTTTCGAGGAAAAACATGCTTTATTCATTTATTATAAACAAAGCAAAATCGTAAATCTATCAAAAAATTTTTTAAATGTTCTTTCCTTTCTATTTGTTTAGGAAGGGAGGGAAAAAAATTAGCGGTTTACAAAAGATATCCACAAACAAGTTGTCAATCAATTGAAAATTATTCGGCTGGCCATTGTTCAATAGGGGCATAAGTGAAATGTAATAAAACTGGCATGTGATTGCAGTCAATTTTCTATTTACGATCGAAACTCCGAAAATATCGTAAATCATTCACTTTGAATATGAGCAGTGTATAGTGACTTTTTTTTCTACCTATCGACAGAACAAAAAATTTAACAAAATTTTTTGAAAACTTTTGCTTACTTCTGTTCTTTATGTACAGAAGGTGCGTGCAGAAGATATTATGTAGAGCCATATGTATATCAAAATCTCGAAATTTAAATTTAATTTTGTCAAATAGGAGACATATATATTTATATATACTTGATAATTTGTATATATCCATCTTTTGTATAACTCAACAGCAGCTTTAAAATGCAAAAAAATAATAAATTTGGATTTCATTTTGAAGCATTCAAATTTTTCTATATAACCTAACATTCCAAAATCCTGCTGTCATTAATTGTTTTAAGGACTGTTTAATACTAATATTAATATTAATTTGAATTAAATAAATTATGCCCGCCTAAGAACTAATTTAATATTTTTAATATATAAGTCGTCAAGTCGTTGATCATACTCGAGCTTAGTTCTTTGCTTGCATATAAAGACCTTTTAATATGTGAAATATCTCGCGAGATTCACCAAGCGTCAATTTGCGTGTTGAGCGAATAAGTATATTGAGGAGTATAAACCCATAGGGATGTAACAATATATGACACGGCGATCCGAATAGAGAACGTCCGGGGCAAACTGGGTAAAGGCAAATATTTCTCCGCGTGAGATATGAAGTAGAACAAGATACAGCTTCACGGATTTTTAACACCATTTTTCAGAAACAAAACACGCTATCATTTTAGAAGCCCGTCACTTTGAGTAACGATTTGCTCAAACAGTTTCCAAAGAGTGCGTATTATAGTTCTAAGCGGATTAGATTCCAATGCGTTCATATATGTCGATAACACAATCATATATGATTTTGGTTGGAAATCTCACAGTGGTAACCTCAAATACTTTTTCGGTTAAGAAAGTATAATGGGAGGATAGTATGCGGCAGTAAATATCGTTTTTTGAAATCAAAAGTTAATGTTTGGGATACCGTAACGCACCGATGAGCGTAAGTCCACAGGACCATCGATTATCTTGATACCAATCATCGAAAGAAAGGACTCGCATGTATACTTTTATTATCTCCATTCCATCAGTATAGATCTCGTACCAATTATATGCCATCAAACGCCATGAAAGTCTTCGCTAATTCAATTCGTATGGAGGACGTATGGAAATATGAAAAAATTTCAATATTACATATGCTCTCGTTCTTAATTTGAATCGAATTTATCTGCACCATGTAAACATTTCGTGTAAAAATGTTTTCTATCGGCAGACATAAGAAACAAGTTTGATTTTCGTATTCACTCACTCTTCAGATGAGCATAGAAAACGCAAATTCTTACTTGCCTTTCATCTTTTCGAAATTAAATTAACCAAGCATTACGGTAAAAAGCAAACTGAATGAATATCAAAAGTTGACAAACATTCTTTTGACTGAATTTTATTAAAGAAACTCTCTCTTAAATCTCGTTCGCCACGTTTAGGGTGCATAAAGACGAGCCTTTTTATTTGCCAACGTCGCACTTTTAATCATACCTACTGCACAGAATATAATTATTTGTCCAATGTTTGAAATTCTTATTTCAAGGTGCTGAGTACCAAAGGATCGACTTAACTGAACTTCTTTTTGCTTAGTGTTAAAGCTTTTAACGAACATAAAGCAGTGGCTAAATACGGGTGTGTAGGCAGTTTACAATATATTACAAGCATACGGGTATTTATGTAGATAATCGCAATGTGCAGATAATGACGATGACGATGACGATGACGATGAGACGAGACAAAAGAAAGAAAGGCAATGTTTTCAGCTCTGTGTGTGATATGGGTATCAAGTCATAAAAAGTGTATAATTATGGCATTTCGGTGTCTCCGATATGTGCATATCCTGAGGCAGCCGTACCACTACATCCATTAAGTTTGTTATTGCGGAGCGAGCGCACAAGCAAAGAATGCTCATTCCTGACTGCTAACACATATGTAGGGTTAAACACATACTTCAATAGGCTGCACAGGCCTTAAATGTGCCGAATTACGTTTTGTACTCCAAATGAGGCGCTGTGCGCGCATAAATCACTCATTATGAGGCGTAATTAATGCGACTATATGGCGACCTAAATTTTATATAAATCATTAGATTAGGCAAACAAACAAACAAACAAACATATAAACGAACATACTTTCATACTTAAACATGCACATAATTTTACTGAAATAAACTTGTATGTGATAAAGACAAACATTGAATGGCTGGATGAAATCCTGGCTTACACTACGCAGTAGCGTTAGCTAATACAAAGTATTAATGGTACGTGTGTAACAAACTCTGCAAGAAAATACCTTCATTTCATTTGCGTACACAATGCACACACACACACACACACACACATCCCTTTCCCGGACTCATACATACGATGATTCATTCACATAAAACACTCATTACAGTGAAATAAATGTTCGAAATTGTCGCTCGGTAAGCACTTTGTCATCATCCAACAAAATCTACCATTACATCCACTACAGACGAACGAACTAAATATAATCTATGGCCTAGATAATACATTTTATATGCTTGTTGTTTTTTTTTTTTTTTTTGGGTGTAGATATGTGTACCTTAAGGTAAATATTATATTTACTCGTGTGCTTCTTTCGCTATTAGCGTGTGCTTTCATTTCATTTTCTTTGCAGGTCTTTCATTTCTTCCCTTACGCTGCTGCAATTTCCAACTTTTAAATATGAATTTCTTATCAATTTGATTTTTGTCACTATCTACACACACACACTACATGTTATGCGCAGCCCATTCCATTTATTATAATTTCTTAGAGAAAAGTGAAAACAAATATAAAGACGTTCAACTAAACTTTTTATTTACATGCAAAGCTTACTTCAATATGGAAATACTTGCCCTTTCTCTAAGTGAAATTTTTGATTTAAAAGAAAGGAATTTTTGTAAGTTATAAGTCTATTCATTTCAACCTTTCTTAAGAGTATACAAAGGGTCTTTCTTTCAGAGCGATACTTTTTAAAATTGTAATTTCCACTTTCCAGGCAGGAACATGTCCAGTGTAAGTTGCAATTTCATCGCAAAGCGACTAACGATACCTGCAGATATCATTTAAAGATTATATTCAGTGGCGAGTGCTCATCGTTTTTTTATCAGAGAGTCGGATCGCCGACATAAGTTCTCTATTCAGGCCGCCGCGATCCCGTTGATTTCTTCTTCGAGGTTACATTAAAGCTCAAAAACATTGGAAGGCAAACATTCGTCACGCTATCGCACACATAATGAAACTAATGTCGGACAGAGCGATTAACAGTTGGAGCCATCGTGTACGGCCGTGTGTTGAAACCGTAGTGGATGTTTGAATGGCACTTCTTCAGAACATAACTGCAACGTCGAAGGTCCGAAGCAAAGCGCAATTAACTTTGACATGTTGAGTTGTTCCCTTTTTTTCAAATTCTAAAAAATATTACTCTTAACGAAAGACCCTTTATTTGTGGCTGAGTCAGGCACAAGCTGAGAACATTTGGAAACTAACAATTAGAGCCGTGACCTGGCTCAATTATATTGAGCTATTGCTTTAAACGAAGTACAACTTTAAAGTGTTGGTAAAAATTTTATTTAATGCTTAAAACTTATGGCAATTGAAACATAAGGTGAAGTTATAAAATATATGACAACCAAACGAGATGAAATCTAATTATGAGAAGAAACACGAAAATTTTGCCAACTTCTACATGGTATTAGTAAAATATTTCTAGTGTCGATTCAAGAAATGTCTAAAGAATGAATTTTCTATTTGAACAAGAAGAGGAATCCGAGTCCTCCGAAATGCCCAAGCGGAAGCTGGCATTAAACGATTCACATGAGCAAACTAGGAACAACAGACATATATACAACTACTGAGTGTTCAGACAGAAAGTCTTTATGCGAATCTGTAAGGGGCGATAAAAAACTTTGAGTTAACTTTGTTGCAGTCCTGAAGCAATGAAAAACAAATTAGGAAACTATTATTCGGCTGCGACCGAGGCTTTTAATACCCACCAAGACCCAAAAAAAAAAAAGGAAAGTCTTTACATACTCTCTAATATTGAGTGGGCGCGGCCGATTTTTTCCATTTTTGCGGAATGTATATGTGGAAATTTTTATCGTGTGTATGTTGCACTATGTTGCACTGTCTTTTGACCGATTTGGATCCTCTTTCAATACCAATTCATGTGCAAAAACTTGCAAAGCTTTTTCCATATTTGAAGCTGATATTTTCATTTTCGCGGTAAGGTGAGTCTTTACAAGGGACATTATGCGGACGACCAGACTCGCATGTTTAAATTAATTAAGAATTTGACGCAGGCTAAGAATACATGCATTACACGGCTTCGCAATCTTCCTTCTAGGTATGACAAACGTTTTGACAAAACGAGTACACGTTTACCTTTCGATGCGGCGATTAAAAATGTCTTTTGAGTTCGAACGCAGCGTTAATTGTCAAGCAAAACATATTAATGCCCCTCAGCCAAAAGAAAAGAAAGAAAACCTCAAAAAGTTGAGTCAGACGCTGAGGGCATTGTGGAAACTAAAGTGTATTAGGGAGCTCGTTCTTACGAAGCACATCGAATTTCTCGAGAACCATTGGATTACTTGTATAATTTCCAAGAAGCTGAGGGCATTATTGAGCAATGTCAATGGGTCATTGTCAACAAATGCTAAGCTAAAGCAGTCGCTGACAATGTTTGCAAAAACACAAAGATTCGTGGAACAGCGAAGGCTAGCGGAACAATAATAATCATAATTCATTTGCTTCTTTATTTTTTCTTTTGTCCTTAGGTAAGGTGCGGTGATGCGAAGTGGTGGTATCACCAAATCCGGTATAAAGTGTCTTCTTGCTCTCTCACTCTCTTCCTCACTTTTATTTTTTTTCCTTCTCTCTATGAATCTGTTTACTCTCTCTCTCTCTCTCTCTATTAGTTAGTTATTGTCGTTAAATGCTTCTTCATAGTCCATATAATACCCACCATCATCATCATCATCCTCTTTTAAGTATGCTGTCTTGACTCGCAGAGTAGCAGCAGAATTTTAGGGGTTGAAAGGAAGGAAAAAAAGAAAACCAAATATGTCAAAATTGATTGATTGAATTAGTGCTTTGTGAAATTTGCGAGTCTTGCGAGAGACAACGCATTATCTGGCCAAAATGGTGGTGTCTGTTAGATGGTTGCTTGGCTGGTTGGTTGGTTGGTTGGTTGGTTGGTTGGCTGGTTGGTTGTCTTCATGCTATCATTCGTGGTCTGCAATGGTTTGAGTCGGAATTTATTGTTATTATTATATTTTTTTATACTCTCTTTAAACTTACGACTGTGTATATAAATTATGTTTGTATAAATGTGTCTATCTGTTTGTACAAAAGTTATTATAACATTTTCTGAGTAAAGCACGCATAAAATTATATTCAGAGCAGCCATTAAAAGTGATAGATTTATGACATCTCGTAGGGTGGTATCTACATCTGATGATGTTGAAAACGTTATTATTATAATCTCCCCTTCCAATCATTCTCTGTCTCATTCATAGTTCCACTAACCATTTATTTTCTTCAAAGTAATGATTGTCGGTGGTACAGTTAAGCTCTTAAGCTGCAGGATAACTGACTAACTGACTGACGGGCTAACTGCTTACTTGACTGACTAATGTGTCTTTATATTTATTTCCTTCATATCTTAAATTTGAAAATTAGTCATAGTTAGACGGTATATATATATATATATATTTATATATATATATATGTATATATATATACATAGATCTCCACTCATAAATCAATTGGTATTATCTAATTTTATCATAAAACGTAAGGGGAAATAAATCAGATATTTAATGCAGAAAGAAAACCTATTATTGCCCTATCGAGGGTCGTTTAAATAAAAAATTTTATCGTAATCACGCTAATATATCTTTATACTAACAAGAAGACAAACTTTATGATATTTGTCCAAAATTTAGACATATTTTGCCTAAATTTTGAACGAATTTTATTAAAGCAAGTAATCTTTTGTCACTTTTCTAGTGACATCGCCTAGTGAATCATTGAAGAACTTTTAGGAACTTTAGAGTTTCGGTCAGTCAGACGGAGAGAGAATGTTATTTCAAAGAGACTCTTAAAAGATCGGAATCCGTTTCGAAGAATCGTGTTTGGAGAAAAACCCATTGAAAGCTCTGAAATGTGTTACAGAAATGTGGTCTTTTATTACAATAAACTTTTTTGTTAATGTTTACCATCAATCTGCAATCCCATGCTTGCGAAACTGTCATTCCATGTTCACATATTTCTTCATTTCCTATCTATCCTATCCCCCTAGAAGTGTCGCTTCTCTCCCATCGGTCAAAGACAGAATCCGCCTTTTACTCTTTACGAGCCTTACGAGTGGACGGAGAAAACACCTGTGAAACTCTTTTAAATTAACATTGAAACCTTGCAAAGACATCTTTAGTAAGACATTAGACCAAAAAGTGGCAGTCAATTTATTTTAAGATTAGTTGTTGTATACGCAATCTGATTAAAAACATTTTTCAGGGATAGTAATATAATCGTATTTATACAAGGAATGCCATAACATCCAGGATGATGCAGATCCAATTTTTCAAATAATTATTAGCATTGCATTAAATTTATAGAAAATTAAATAAAAATAATTGGCTTCAATAATGAAATGCTATAGCATTTACATCAGTTTGCATTGCATTGGAAGCGAAGTTTATAGCGGTGACACATTGTCTTCAACACGGTTAATTCCCATCCCCTCATAACACGATAGATATCGAAACAACGTTATGCGAAAGTCTTTTATTTTTTTATTTAAACTAAAATATCATATAAAAGCCATAACTGAAACTTAGAAATCGGTACACATTGCTCGAAACAAATCATAAAAATTTTATTATAACATTTCTTTCCGAAAGTACATATAAATAAAAAGTGAGACTGAAATTTCAAGTTTTCATTAAAAAAAGTAAGTAAGAAAGTTATACTCGGCGGGGCGCGAATCTGGCACACCCACCACATAAAAGCTTGGCTCACTTAAGATCCTAATGTTCAAGAAATCGGTTTTTTCTAAACGCCCCAAGACTTTATAGCACTCTACTCTCCTACTCCTTTCATTTGATGATACCTACATCGGAGGTATTTTTAAGAAGACATTTGGCCGTCAAGTCGTGGCAATTACTTTGCAATTGACACGCTTAGCTTCTGGCATTCTACTCTCCAAGTCTTTTCATGTGATACCCACTTCAACGGTATTGTAACGAAAAAACTAGTTTACTACGTCCTGATGTCCGAGGTGTTTAATTTGAAACTAACACACTTAGCTTTTCGCATTCCGCTCTCCACGTTCTTTTATTTGATACCCATATCGCGGATGATATTAAGAAAAAAGTATTCCCCCATGTCGCGGTGTGCACCACATACATTTTAGAATTAACCCATTTTTAGGCAGATCATATCGTATTTGAGGAATGAATAGTTTTAAACATTCTGTCTTGTTTAATTTATGACAAATAAGCGTAAAATCTCAAGGATTGAAGAAAAATAAAATTTAATCACTTGTAACTTTGCGTGGACATGGCCGATTTTTTTTTATTTTTGCACGTGAAAAATGGAGTGTTAGGTAATGTAAATGTGGAAGTTATCAGCGTTCCAACTTCTCCAATTTTTGAATAACGAGCAAAAACCCAGAACCTTTTGTTAAGACAAACGGAGTTGCGTTCAATTTACACTCCATTGCGGGTTTCTGCACTGACCAATTTGACCACCCTTTCTTAATGCCCTTTTGCGAGCAAAAACTTCCAATGTTTCCACCAAATTTGAAGTCGATATCTTCATCTTTGCGACCATGCGAGTGCTAATAACAAACCCCATACAGACGGACAGACATGGCTTAATCAATTCAGAATTTCATGCTAATCCAAAATGTATGTAGCAAAGCTTCCTTCTTGAAAAAAACAAAATGGGTTAATACCCATCCTTCAGTGGCCGGTATAAAAATATGATATCCAAGATTACGATGATATACAAAAATTAAAAATATATTTAAAAAATAACGGTAACGCTCATGAAATGTTAAAAGTGATTTTTGTTTTTTCTTAAAGTTGGTTGAAACTCCTCTTATTAAAGATAAAATAGAAATAAAAGCAAAAATCAATTGAAACAGATTTTCAAAATAGCAATTTGTTCCATATAACGAAGATTGGACCGATCCAAACCATTTGCAATGGCGTTCATTCTTGGCTCAAAGCACGTCAGTGTACCAAATTTCATTAAAATATCTCAAAAATTGGGATTTGCACTTTGAGCATAAATTTACGTGGGCAGACCTCACACGGACAGAAAGACAGACGGACAGTTAGGCTTAGACAATGATTCTGTATCGATCGGTATAATAAGAGGTAGGTCTTTCTTTAACCCTTCCGCATGTTACATACGTCCGCACAAACTTAGAATACCCTCTAGCACAGGTGGTGTAAGGTGCAGAAACACATATTCTGTTTTTTGAAGTCGCACCGTATCGGGCCCGCGTTATAATATTCGCAAAATTTGCATCGTGTTGGATCGGAGCAGTCTTTTACAAGCACTGTGCTAAGCCGTGGACGCATGTGAATACATTATCGTTTAAGCATCACTGGTTTGAGCGACTGGAGCGCTATATATTTACATTAAGTGAGTTATATGTTTCGCAACTTCTGGAAATGTACATTAGAGAATATATGTACATACATATAGTTTATGTGTGCACTATATATATACAGTGTATATAGTATTTTGTTAAAAAGTGAAATAAGAAAAATCATATGTAGGTAAACAGGTGACATTTTCTAAAAAGGCCGCATTGGATTTTAAAATTTGACGATTTTCCCAACATCGTTTCCCATCAACTCATTGAATTTCAAACATTCATTTCTTTGCATCGTACGAAAGCAATTTCATACAAAGATGCTGACCAACTACAAATTTTGTTAGCTTTCACAAACTCTATCTGTCGATGAATAAGTGATGCTGATGACGATGATAATCATGTCAAAGAAACTATTAGGATTATCAACTGTCGTTTGAAGACGTCACTTTCCAAATTTTGTCTCTAATATTTGTTGACTTTTAAATTTATTATCAGATTTTCATCTTTATTCAATCATACTTCCCGAGACGTATTTATATAGTGATTGCGACATAAATCCAAGGTGCTATGTGTTACACTCTTCCCAATGAATTTCATTAAAAAAAAAAAAAAAAAAAACGAAAATCGCATTCATTTACTAATTACTTTTCCATAAAGGAATTTATCGCATAACAATTTACACAAAACTGACATTTTTTCCCCAAGTTATTCCATTTCTGTCTTTCCATGTGCTTTTATCTAATTATCTTCGTCACTTAGTATATGAAAGAGTAGACAAAAGACAAGAGAATACATGATATATTTAATACAACTAATTTCAATATGTCACCTTAGAGTGTCACCCCTATTAACTAAATGAGAAGATAAATAAACTAAACAAAGAAATAATAAAAAAAAAAATAAAAAATAAAAAAAGGACAGCAAACACAAGCAGACAGGACGAATAGCCAAGGGTGTTTAAAAACAACAACGCAGGACACATTGGTCTTTAGTGACAAGAAAAATGGACAGACCTACGAGTAGACGGACAGAGAACTTTCTGTATAGGGTTGAATGACATTTTTGCGCTTGAAACTAAAGAGAAAAACGTGAAGAATGGAAGAACAAAAAATAAAGCGAAACAAAATCCCTAAAACACAAGACAACTTGAAACAGAAACAGCTGAATGACACTGATACGCAACATAGCGCAACAATACTACTACCATAGCAGTTTCATAGACACGTAATGTGTTGTGTTTACTTTAGTGAAATAGAAAGAAAAGATAAATAAAATAAAGCAAAAAAAAAAAAAAAGCAGGCTTGGCTGCGCGAAGGAAGTGGAAATGCCAAGAACTTGAGTGATTTATGGCTTAACCAGTGACGAGTACAAACCAGAATTCTTCACAGCAGAATGCAAACACAACGAGATTGCAACCGTTGGCCTTTTTTTCTCCCGGCCTTTGTTCCGCGGCCAAATGCTTAAGAGTTAGAAAGAGAGAAAAGTAAAAAATAGATATAATTACTGGCTTTTTGATTTTTATCCCAAAAGAATAAGGTCATCTAAATAACATGAAATAACTGAGAGTTTTGTGTAAAAGGTTTCTGCTTTTGTTTTATTGCCTATTCAAAAAGTTTGTCTATTAATTTAATTTGGAATTTAATTCAAAACAAGCGCTTCAATTAACGATGAAAGAGCAGTGAAAAGCGATGCCGCACAAGTCGAAATCTTTGAAATTTCTGATAATCAGTCCTCACTGTAGAATCATGCAGCAGTACATAGATAACTAAATGAGTCACTAAGTAAGACTTTTATGGAAATATTTCCAATAATTTGAAGCCGACTTTAGAACCGACTAGAACTACCGACGTTTTCCACATATTTATTTTTACCCCTATTCTTGTCAGCTTGCCACAGTCGCAAAAATGAAGGCAGGAGGGTGAAATTTGGAACTTTCCCTGATCGATTAAGAATCCAATGTAAAAAAAATGGTTGCAATCTGTCTACATACACACCCACTGTAAATGAGAAACTAAAACTATCTCGCAAAAACCGATAACTTTTTCATATTTTCGTATATTATTATCGATCCTTTGAGTGTATTTCAGAAAAACCGCTACCTAGATGTTCGTCAAATTCGTCTGCTGGTTTACACTGAAAATAGTTCCGATCGGTTTATTAATACGGTCATAATTGGCGATAAAATTTTAATTCCGATTTACTTCCAATTTGTTTCTAATTTATTTGCCATTGAATAGAGAAAATGCTGGCGCTTGTTAAAAGAGGTGAGCCTGAGGAATATTTGGGTCATAGGTTTTAAGAAATATCTTCACGAAATTGATACTTATAGACAAGCACACGAAAAAGTTGCCGGCGTTTTTCCGAGATTGTTCCCCTTTTCACCATATTGCGGACGACCACAAAGGCGGAGCACATCCAGTTTTTAAACTCACTTTCGTAATTAAATCCAAATTTCAGGTCCCAATCTTCATTTTTTCAACTGAGGCAAGTCAACAAAAATAGGGGATCAAAATGATCTCTTTTGTGCTGTGTTTGTCATCAGCATCCGGAAAACTACACCAGCTATGAAAAAAGTGATTAAAGGCATTTAAAGTTAAGTTCCCGAAAAACCTTGGGATGCCTTCCATCAAATGTAGTTCTAGTGTTAAAGATACTCAACGTATCGAGTGTATCGAGTTTGTGCGCATGTATGCAATACCCACAAGGACTTGGAATGGACGAATTTTTTATCATACTAATCGAATAAGAGTCACTTTCTGCATAAGCATCATTTTCCAAATCGATCTGAGTTTATATGTCGGTCTGTCCATCTTGTTTTTTTGTGTTCAAGGTATAGGTTGCAATTTTGGTATCCCGACCGGATTTGGTTTGGCCCGAGGACGCTGTTGAACATGGTTCGGATTGACCACTTTTTCGAACACTTCCCACACAGCGTTGCATTTTGAAAGATCATTATATGAATAACTGTATTGAACGAAATGGTCTATGATGTTTAATTGTGGGCCGTGTTCCACTGTTTCACGTTTTTATTTGTTTTCTACTTCAAGATTTTTAAAAAGTCTTTTAGAAACATCGTAAACTAATTATTTGCTTGAATTAATTAGTTGCTCCGAATACAGATGAAAGACTTTTGCAGGAGGACTTTTTGCATTTTGCCAACATAAAAATGGTTTAATTAGCCATTTCGCTGGCAATAAATAAACGAACATCATTGGGTTCATTATATTATTTATTGGCATTATTCTACAATTTTTAAGTTTGTTGTTCTTCGTTATTTTTCTATTAAGTTTTCCTATTTTGGCTGAAGGATCAAAAGCGGCAGAGAATGAAAAGATCAACTTTGGTTGTATTCCTTCGGTGTTTATTGTATTGTTTATATGGGAACATACCCACATTTGTATTGCAGGATAAAAATCGCTTTATGAGCGAAATATCATAAACAGTCGGTTCCCATAAATAATACGAATTTTCTTTTTTGGGTAGGCAGCTATTTGCTTTTCGAACTTTGCTTACATGAAAACGGAACAGAGAAATGTTTCAAAAAATTGTTGACGTTTTTCATAAAAAATATGTTGAGCGTCAAAGCTCTTGCAGCTAGCTATAGGCTACCTGATGTGTTGCTTTTTTACAATTTGAAATCGCAAGTTAATTATTAAAACAAGGAAAGCACAATAGTGGACCAGAGCCCACCCTACGCTTATTGGTGTAAGGTCTTCTCAAAATATGGCGCCATATGGCTAAAAATTGCGTCCAGAAACATAAGAAAAGAAGACGAGCAGGCGGATAGACAAGCTTAGACCGATTGAGAAGTGATTCCGAATTACTCGACATAATAAAAAGCGGGTCGATCTTAAGTTTAGCTGGGTGTTGCATACATCCGCACAAGCTTAATACACGTTTATATCACAAGTGGTGCAGGGTATAATTAATAGATAGACAAGTGTATCTTTTGAATATCGCTTATGGCGCCAAATAATACTTTAGTTTTTGGATGTATTCTTGAGGTCTATATTCAACCTTTTTCAATCAGCATAGTGAATCATCGAGTTTTAGAACAGGAAGCAGAAGACTTGATGTTCTATACATCTGTACACTTTTCAACTGTTCTCTGTTCCGAATTTATGTATAGACTTGTGATCGTACTAAAATTTTCCTTTTTATTCGTTAACTATTTATCATCAATAAATATGTTTATTGCATTAGGTTAAGAGCGTTCGCTTCTTGCGTGGTGAAAGAAACCAACATGTCTTTGGAAGTTCGATTTAATAAAAATGTCCTTAAACATAGTCTGATGCATATTGAAAATCTTAATGGTTGAGATAATTGTGAGCGGTGGCTGTCCGCTGAGTTGGTCTATTTACAAATGCAAAATGATCTGTAGGATACTAAGAGGAATAAGGACGAAAGTGTTCCTTCAAGAACTCCATTGCACGTTTAAGACTTATT
Organism: Glossina austeni; assembly: GCA_000688735.1. Taxonomy (NCBI): domain Eukaryota; kingdom Metazoa; phylum Arthropoda; class Insecta; order Diptera; family Glossinidae; genus Glossina; species Glossina austeni. Next base: position 1,800,322 of record KK502423.1, on the reverse strand, counting down.
TTGCTCATTAGTTCACATTTCAACGATTACGGCCCGAGATGTCTGAACAAATGTGGCGAAATCCTTTTAAAATTCCAGTTTGGAACAAAAGCTAAGTTTGTTAAAAAACTTACTAGCACAAAAAGTAGGAGTGAATATTGTATCGCACGCCTTGACTGAAGTAAAATGGATGCACTTTTGCTTAGCCTGCCAGAATATTAATAGTGCTTATGTGCACTATACTGTGCAAATTGAATTCTACGTAGAACTGGAGCAATTTTGTAAAACTTATCCACAAGTTAATGCCATTTTCCAAGCAAGGAAAAGTATTGTGGAGTAAGACAAAGAAAAACTAGTACTTTTCAAAAAGTACCTAAAAATGCTTTTTAAAAACGATAAGTATTTGTGTTCGTAATTTATGCAATGGATAGCCTTTTTTTCTCTTTTTATTGGAAATATTTATTTATTTATTTTTTATAACATGGAAGGAAGGGGGACACTGATTTTCTCCTTTAATTGGTGGTCATCAATGGTACACCAAAATACGGTGAAGCTCTCGCTGGAAATATCCAGAACGAAATTTCGTGATCTAATGCGCTTCTGCAGCTCTTTTACCTTTTTTGAAATAATAAAGTGATATATGGCTTCTATGCTCACTTTTATCTCTCACGTCTTAATTACGTCTCACTGCTGTAACACAAGAAGGTTTTTTGCAAAATAAACGTAAGCCTGCTCTACACAACTGTATATACCTTTAACCCTAATAATCTGTCTAGTTACCTGAATAAAGTTATGTCAACCTGATGTCGGTAAAAACCGACAGAAATTACTGGACTACATAATATATCGAACTGATATTTAATGTTAATGTTCACAGGAACAATCCAACTTGATGATCGAATAATATATAAAAATGTTTTTATGGCCAGTCACTCCGGAGATTTTTCCTTTACTTGCAGATAAGATGGTGGTCAGCAGCAGTTTTAGCTAAGTGGGGAAGAATAATTCTGGTGCAGGTTGTCAAGCCGCGGGATTGTGGCGAATGGTAGGTCGACAATTCCAGAACCCTGGGAACGCTGAGCATGCCGTGTACTCCTGCTAATAGGTTTAATAGGTGGACAAGCTTCTTTTATCTCTATAAAATACTACGTTTACATACGTATAGGAAGAACGTACCCTACATTACGCCGATGCTTAAGGGTATCGAGAATTGTAGACACATTCTGGTCGCCCATGAGCATCTGATCGCTATATGTGATCCAAGGACTGCGAACAAGGTTTGCATGCTCTCATCACGCATGCGAGTAGTATATATATAGACAAATATCGGCTGCTGTAAAGTATTTTTTGTAACGGTTTAAAATCCTAGGCTTTTGACTGCGTCTTTTCACACTCCGAGTACTCGTTTTATCCAATGAACAATGAACTTCGAAGTCTATTGATCAGAACATCAAGGGTTGCCGACTCTTCTACGTTGACACTACCGAAGGGAAGTTCTAAAACAGCATGAATTTTGATTTTCACCAAAATTTTAAGGGACCACCAAAAACATATCGCGGATATCAAAATATTCAGCGTAAGTGAGTGAAATCTTTTTGATGGACTACAAAAAGTGTTATTCACTACATATGTACAATAATCAGCTTCATGCTTATAAACGGAGAATTTAGAATTTTTGATTTAAAACAAGAAGATAGTTCCCAGGGATCTATTTTTTTTTTTTTTTCACTATTACAACGCCTTAGACTATAGGTATTTAGTTAGTAAACTTGTACATAAGTACTTGCGCTTATTCATACAAATTAGTTGATATCATTAATTACAATCAAAGTCATTGCTTTACGATTCTCGCTAATACCCTACTGTAGCCAATTTAACACGTAACCGAACCGAACACAATTACACCCGCTTATATGTGTATATGCATTTGCAAGTACATGAAAATACACATACACAGTAAAATAACAAATTTAGAAAGTTTACAATTTTATACAAAATCTTTCTGTTTGGAAATAAATGTCAAAATTTTGGTCATACTTCATTTTAACTACTCCCCAAACAACTGAAACTCACAATTAAATGCCGGAATTTATGAAAAGAAAAAGAACAAGAAGAAGAGGAAAAATAAGCTCAAATGATAACATTAAATAGAGAATCACCCACACCCACACCCGTGGCATAGGTGTCTGAACAATGCGGATTATATATATTTTTATATGTATTTGGATAGTCAGTCTAGTATAAACACAACAAATATATCGAGTGTATACATTTCTTATGTGTGCGTAATTTCTAATTTTCGGCATACAGAAGAGAGCAGAAATAGGATATAACCAAATGAAATGTGTTTTGTAAAATTAAATGTTAAGTAAAAATTATTTGAAAAACTTTGTAAAATTATTTGCAAACGGCATTACACAAACAGCAGCGACAATGATACCATTTAGAAGAATACATAAATATATATATATATATAGGTATATATATATACATAGGTATATTCATTAAAGTGTATAGAAACGAAACAAAAGGAGAGCGGAAGTCGATTAAAAATATGCTACGAAATCACGTTCGTTGCCTTACATCTCAACTTTTGAAATGAAATGAAATTTTAATATATTGTTATGTATGTGCTGGATAAGCTCACACCAACATTAGCTTAACTAACTTTCTGGTAAGTTTATCCTCCCGTGTAAATCATCTCGACGTACGCAAAGCTTTGCAAAAAATTTCTCTTGATCCAGACGAACCAGTAGACGAGATTCATTTCTGAATCGGAAACAATTTCTAAGTTGATCGTTTAGACTTCCAATCTCCTTGTCAGATCATCGACATCTGCTTAGAGTCCGAGGGCATAAAAGTCTTTATTAAAATTCGACTTTTTTTCTTCTTATTTGCGATTTGCACTCAGTTATCGGGGGGTGAGAAAACTTTCATTAAAAATAGTGTTTATGAAGTTATTTTGTATTCACCCTTAGCGAGGTAGTTGAATATAATTGATCCCAACTACGATTATCCTAAGCCTTCTGATCTCTTCTGAGCTATACAGACAACGATTCGTTAACATCATGAAAATCCACTATTCGTTGTGTTATATCATCTAAATTTTTTCCACATTTTGTTACTTTTAGGCTCATCACAATAAGCGTGTCTGCGTGTATCACCAGCTATTATGTGTGTGTTGCACAAACAAATATTCATACTTTCACTTTAATTTCTCAACGAATTTCGTGTCCGCCAAAACACACATCGGTGAACACACTGTAGCATGACGTTTTTCGGCAAGGACGAAGCCAACAGCAAGAGGAGAATCAACAAATTTACACACAAAGAACTTCTATGGATCTATTACTCTTAAACGTGGTGAAATACTTTTTGTTGACATAAGGTACCTCGATGTAACGCATTAAGTGATAACGCAAGGAAGTCAAACCATTTGGGATGAGATTTGATCATAATTACGCGTCTGCGTGCCTACTACTAAGTAGTGGATAAACGTTCAACAATGTGTGTCTACCACTTAACTATGATTCCAAACAAAAGCACGCACGCACATAATACAGAAATTCATTTGTGACGTTTCGACAACCTTTACAGCGTTTAATCCGAATATATAATCCTGAAAATAAAAAGCAGTTGACCTTAGGAGACTTCGGAAATGGGTCACAATACCTAAGTAATGCCCACTTGAAACCTTCGAAAAAAATCATTTTTTCCCTTCTATGGAAAGAATGGATATTTCGGACAATGGGCTTAGGGGAGGTGAATACTGACGGGTGTACAAGTATTTTTTGAAATAAGCTGAAAAGGAATTAAAACAGAATGGTGGAACTGGTTATTATTATTTTCTAAGGACAATGTTAGCGCGCACTTAGCGGCAAAACCCGCTAATTGTGCAACTCCAAAAAATGGTCAACATACCGCACAATAAGCGAAAATGAACAGCGTGGACAATGTGAACGGTTCTTGATATCGCAAAATATTATTGGCGCATTCCAAGTAGAAATGTTGTGATTGCTTCAATGTATAAAACATGCTATGAAAGCTAATTTCAGCATTTCTAAAAGTACGTCTATCGGTCGTTAAACAACCATTACTTTGATATTAAAGTATCATTTATATCCATCGTAATCTATATAAAATATTTACTACCTTTATTTTTTTACTGGTACAATGTTTGTTTAAGACCTTGTAAGGATTAATTTGCTTGACTTTTCTTCTTTTTGCGGTTTTCATTAGGTTAAGACGATCATATTCACTTAGTTTTTGAAAAATAAATTTTTTCATGCACCAACTTTTACAAGTTCAAAGAAAACGCTTAACATATCCTGTAAAGCTCGTTACAACGCTCCCATTGATTATTTTCTGAACCGACTTAAGCTTGTCTTTCCGTCTGTCTATCTGCTCATATATTTTTGTGTCCAACCTAAAAGTCGGAATTTGTAGGAATTGTTGCAAAAATTTGTTACACTGACGTGCGTTGACCTAAGGGCGACGCCAATTGAAAATAGATTGGGTGAGAACACTTTGACAGCAATTGTCCGTGTGACGCCTTGTATTGAAAAGATGCTTACATGGGAAAAATTGTAATTTTCAAAGTTTCTCAACACAAATAACTCATTTTTAGTACAAAATAACTCATATTTAGTTACACTAAATCGATGTGAAAAGTTTTTGTCGGATGGGTGCAATCTTTGACTCCATTGTCATATGACTGTTCTCGCGAAAATAAGGCTTTCATATTACCAAAAAGTCTACCTACTATTTAATATTTTATGGTAAAAATTTGTTTGCAATTTAAATAAAACATAGGCCTATTTCTTGGACTATTCGACATATACGGGCTCTAACCAAAAGTAAGCCCACAGTACAGTGGAAAATAGGATCTTTGACAAGAAACTCATTTGCGTAAATGTGGACAAAATAAGTTGACTTCGTACGATTCATATAAGAAATCCCATGGAAAATATACCTTTACGTCGAAACTGGTATTTTATCTCGGATAAAAAATCAAGAATTTCATTAAGCGAAGTAATGCCAAAGCATTTAATGGTCAGCCTTGTTCGCGTATAATATATTTATCTGTTTTTTTCGTATGCATTTGCTCACAATGTGCGCTGGCGCATGCAAACTGGCTTTTATCAAATACTAATGCTCTATACTTTTTCCAGTAAACACTAAACGGAACTGCTTAACAAAAACCTATGTAAGCATGTCTGTTAGAAGTTTCCCTCAGTAATATATCAAATCTAAAATTAAAAAACGTGAAACAATACCCAGTTCAGAATCATGGTATGAAAAATCTTTTGCTATATAATTTTTTTTATTTTATTATTATTAATTTTGTAGCTACAAATATAAATTCTAAAACTAGTCTTAGAGAGAGCATTTGAGATTTGAACCCAAAACCATTGCGTTGTTAGTCGATATAATTTCCTACCCGGACACTCTGTTTACAAGGGCAAAGATGAGAAAAGCAGAAATTGATGACAAACAAGAACATCTCATAATAACTACAAACGAGACTCCACTGTATGCATTATTGCTCTCTTCGATTAAACGAACCACCATCGCGCGCAGAGGCACCCATTATATATATATTATAGCATGGCTTATTTGACAGATGATTGATTGACAAATGTTTATGTGTTTGCTTCATTCCATTGCAGAGAAACTAAAATTTTGTTGAAGGAGGTTTCCATGCATGCAACGCCAAATTCAACACAGGATGAAATGAAATAGCTATAGAATAGTATAAACAAAGCAGTACAAACAATAATAATAAAGCGAATTTGTCGAGATTGAAGAGCACAACTGCATACCTACAATATGCGATAGATGAGGGATTCTAATGAACAGATAAAAAAAATACATTTCTTTGTTTTCCTGTTCAGTTATTAACTCGATGTTTGTACGATTTTATGAAAGTTGTTACAAAAAAAATCAAAAAATTTGAATGCAATTTCATTTAATTATTTTAATCATAAATGTGATGATATTTTCAACTGTTTTCCAATAACTGTGTTAATAAAACCGAAAATTTTGCAAAACAGTATTTTATTCATATTTTATTCATATTTAATTCATTTTCAAATATATATCATTTAAAAAAAATTACAAAACTTCTTCTTACCTTTCAACTTTATTTTGAAATTCTTTTTCTCTTATATTATTAACCCAGTTTCACTATACATACAAATTTCAAAGTTTTTCTCGTCTCAATTAATAAAATTTTAATATGGCAATGCCATAAGTTACTCATGCACTGAGTAATAGAGAGATTGCTTTCTGTATTCTCTCTTTAGCATATTAACTTGCATCAATTTTCTCCGTAAAGAACAGCTGTTCATTAAACAGCTGCTTGGATAGATGAGCGTAAGAACTTTTCAATATTTGCTATATTAAAACATTTTTAAAGAAAATCGGTTAAATGCTACCGAATAAAGAGGAAGCTTAGTCTTTACAAATCTTAATATGCAGATTATACACTTTATTGCGTATATTTGTACGCATGTATGTAGTAGAAGTAATTTTTTATGTAAGGACCGCTGCGGGAGCACTTGCAGGGCTTCGCTTTCAAAATCCGTTTTGCGGAAATTGATGAACTTGTGGTTGAAAGGTTCAAACTACGAATTATGAATAAACATTTCACCCGTTTAACATTAGTTTTTCTAAAATTTATTATTTTCCACGGTATTTTTTTTTTCGTTTTTGAGAGCGCACTTTTTCTAAGCAACCGTATTAGCACAAATCAATCAATCAACTGCGAAGAAATTTTCTTGTCAAATAATAAGAGAGCGTAAGAGTTTCTCTCTTAAGAGGAATTAAAAATTTTTTTCTTGTTAAACATAATTATTTTATGAAATAAAAACCTGTAATAATGGGGAAATTAATAAAAGGATTCGTTATCAATAAAATCTATTACATCTCAATCAAGTGTAAGAAAAACTTACAATGTAGTTAAACATTTTAAATGCAATTTATCGTAATCAAGCTGGGCGAAATTCTCATATATATGAAAAAGATTCAAATCATATAAAAGAGCACAAGAAGGTTGCACGTCGAACGTACACATAGAGAGAAAGAGAGATAGAGAAGCAGAGAAAGTAAGTTTGATCAAAGCGATCTTTTGCTGGGTGTCAATAGTGAATAGGTGACAGAAATATTTTGACTTTGGTGATATAAGTTAAGAGTATATTTTCTTACGAGATGTTGGTGATGGAATAATTAGCTTCTACTTGCTACTTGTAATATCGCTTTATTGCTGTGTCAAGAAGAAGGCTGATTTCTCTACGCCGACTTAAGTCTGTGGCTGCCCGCCTTTGTTTATCTAAGAAATTTGCTTTCGTTTGTAAATCTTACTGATTACTCTGAAAAGTGTTTGGATCAATCACTTTAACAACGGCAGCATTCGAACTAAGGCTCGGAATTTTCCATTTAGTTTATTCAGCTCTCTGTCTTGTCCTAGCCTTAGATGAAACTAACGGTAGCCTAATTCACAGATCTCTTCGCTATTTTTTTACAGATTCTTGATGGTAAGGTATGTATTTCTGAGCTTGGATTGTTGTTTGACCAAGAACAGAGGCAAGCCAAACTTATCGATAAAGCTGTCAAAGTTTATGTGCAACCATTAGTCTATGACAAACGAAATAAATGCTTTCAGCGCTCCGATCTTCTATTGTCTTGAAGACACATTTGCACATATCATATGCGATAAGCCAAATACGCCTTCTTTCATGTGAAATTAAAAAAAAAAAAAAATGATAATTTTTTGATTTAATTGTTGGCTAGAGGATAATATTGTGAGAGAGCTTAGCTCTCAACAACAAACCAGTTGGTTTGCTATCAAGCAATAAGCAATAAAACGATATTTTGTGTCATGTCAATGATCGGCGGTTATAAATCACATGGCTATGGTCGACGTACAACCCTCTCGTCTGCTTGATACACTTATCAACGTTAAAACATCTAATATTCTTAACTGAACTCTTCTTATGCTCATTGTTGCAACATTGGAATAAAGAATGGAATGTTATTTTTTGCCTTCAATTACTTCACATCTATTTTATTTTATCGATACGATACGACAAGAGGTTGTAGAAGAGCGCAACGTTATACTGCTTACTACTACGGCATTACGATGCCGTGTTGTTGTATATAAATAGTATATCTGACCTGTTATTAAATCAACAACAAACCATAAATACAAATGGCAGTTGTAATTCACAGCAGAAAGAGAACAACAGCGAGCCGAACAAAAGTTATCACTTATGTTGTAGGTAAAGTATCGGAGCGACAACCACAGGAATCACTTTATGAGTTTCACCATTTGCTGTCTGCAGCAGAAAAAGTAACAGCACTAAAAAGCGCCTAAAGGTCTTCAAAGATTTCCTTGCAGAGATACATAAAATTAACGAAATCATTCACGCGATGCCAATTGCGACTGTCCGTCTTTCCGTCTTTCCGTCTTTATGCGCATGTCTGTCTTCGATTTTCAATGTGATTATTAACTTTGTTTTATTCCCGTTTTAGGCTTTTTTTCTTACTGTTCCCCGCCTCTGTTTTGCTTCGGCCACTTTGTCGTACAGTTGTGCAGATCGAAAGGTTTTAATTCTTTATTCATAGCAAAAAAAAAAAAAAAACAAAAAAGAAAAGAAAATATTCGCTACCATTTCAATATGTTTTCAACATGAACTGCTGTTCCGTCAACGTTCTCACTTCAGGCTGCATTCTTAAAGATTTGTAACTAAATTTGAATTTGTTTATTTGTGCACTCTATTACAAGAACTCGCATTCTACTTAATCCGGTATAACTTCGCATATTTAATGCTCAGAATTGGAAAACAACTAAGAAAACCACATTCGGCTTTGACGAATTTGTTATATCCGCTATCTTTTTCGTAGAAAAAAATCAAAAAAGATATATCGATTCTCAAAACTATAGTTTTGGATGGATATGGTCGTGTTTGTCTAGTTTTTTACAGACACTGTACGGTTTTAGTTTCAGTGTAAGAGTAATGTGCGAAAAGTAAATTTTTTGCTTTTGAAAAGAGCAAATTATTCAGTTTATCCTGCAGTTTCGGCACATCTCTTAACCGGTTCGGCCAGGTGCAGGAATTTCCAACGTTTTGCTGACTTTGAAGCAGATATTTTAATTTTTGTTATCGGCGGTACGTTCATCCCAGCCAGGTGTATCGGTGAACAGACGCACTTACATCGATTTGTAGCTTGATTTGATTTGATTTGATCAAGAAAATATATACTTCACACATTTGACAAAATTAATATGCCGCCAATTTTTAGACGGTGGGTGTAATTAATCAGCTTATGTCACATAAGTTTAAGCGAATTTTATTTAAAAGACTTACCAGATAGGCGTTCATTATCACACGTTGTTTTCTATCGAACCATTTTTGCACTCACTAGGCTGAATATATTCTTTCCCTTTCGCTCCGTGCGATGGCTGTGAAGGTAAATATGTATTCGACGTATTGTTCGCAATTCGCAAATTTAGCATGCTTTGCGTATGCTTTGCGTCAAGGACCGACCCTGTTGAAAATGAATTGTATTGGAGCATTTTTCGACCATTGCCCATATAATGACTAACTTGTAAAATTCATTTCACGAAAAGAATTTTCAAGTTTCAATAGTTCTCTACACAAAAATCGGTGGAGAGTAGCGAAAAATTTGCTTGGAATGTCCTCACAAAAAATAAGATTTTGTTTTTTAACTAAAATAGGAAAAGAATAATAGATTTTTAGGCATGGTATGAAGAAGTTATGTAGGCTGTTTATTAGTCAGCGTTGTCCTAAAATAATTATTAACTAGTTTTCGCTTCCGCAGGACGCATAATGTTGTAGAGAATAATAATCTTCATGTTTTAGGATAAGAATTATAGAAAAGAATCTGACACGAAAAACAAACATTTTCTCGTTAACTTGAGAAACATAAAAGTTTGACTTTTGACATTCAGTAATGAGTTTTCAGGCCCGTTTTTACTCTATCCCGAAAACTTCGTAATATTGAAGAACTAAAAAGAAGAAATTAACAAACACTCGTCGTCCTCACCGTCCTCTATTCCTGACTATACACATTGATGATCTCGACGCGATAGCAGTGATAGCACACTTCTTATAATCGGCTTTACAGCAGAAGGATATATACGGCGTTTAGCCTTGATCTGAGATATTTCGTTTTTACAGTTTTCATGCCGAACTCAAAAATAAACTAAATAAGTTCAAGAGCTGATTCGAAATATAAAAAAAGAAAACAAATTATGACATTGTAGACGAAGAAGGTGGACCATTGAATCATTGAATCACTTCTCAATGGGAGCTCTATTTATAACAGCAATACACCCCGCAAAATATTTTTAAACAAATTTCAGTAAAACTTTTGTAGGAATCGATCATAAGTTACTAAGTTTTAAATTAAATCTAATCGGCTTTACCTGGCAAATAGAGCTGTACCTAGTTGAATGTAAATCCTACTTAAAGTTCAGGACACACAAAAATTTCCTTTGAATTTTGTACATCTGCCGACAAATTTGTATAACATATCGAGAATCCTAAATCTAATTTTTATCCTCTCTTTGACTTATACCTGCAATATTCTAATATATGTTTGTTGTAGTTTACAGGTAACGTGCAGTGGTCCTTGTCAAAAGACAAAAGCTGGGAAATGTTGCCTACTAATGAGATTTAAAGTATACGCACCTTAACTACTTCAATGTAAGAAGCTTTCACTCTTTACTGAAGGTCCTCTTTTTACGGTTGTGACATTAAATAGGTTCTCCTCGATTTTCAAAGGAATCTCATACGAGGCGTTTGCAGAGGCGCGATTTTTTAGCTTGATTTGAAGGATAGCGCATGACGAGTGATTAACAGCAGATGTGTTACGCTATTGAATACTCTCATAACCACGGAGACTTGGTGAGCGAATCCAAAAAATAAGCCTTTATGTGAATAACCATTAAAGCCCATTTGTTTTTTCTGCAAGAAATTGATATTCGGCCTAAAAGACAGAAGAAGAAATTGTCGCCAGTAGACAATACTTTATATAAAATACATTCTGCCATTTTTTTATTAGCAACATTTATTTATGAAAAAATTAGCAGAAACTTTTTCACGTTTCTAACATCAGCCGACCTGAGCACTAATAGTTATCTTCGCCTTATAGCTGACATTGTTAATAAATCGAAAAGTCTCGTAGGTTCCATGGTTCACAAAGTACGATGAGCTCCCTTAGTTTGGAATTCGATTAATCGCTTCATTCAGTCAACCATTTGGATATTTATACAGTATTTTAAAAGGGAAATTTTATTTTTGAAGGACGGTTAAGAACATTGAAGTTTATTTCTTTCAAGATCAACTTTAGAAAAAAAAGAGAATGTTTATGATAGACCTACGCTTGCTTGTAAACAAGTGCTTGTAGATAAGTAATTATTGTGCTTCATAAGGTTCAGTTAGTTCAAAAACCGGCAAAGAAGAAGAAAATATTTTTGGAAGCTATTGTCGAATATTCTACAATGCTCCATAAAGCCTAGATTCGATATAACTTTATTTTTGTGGTGAGTTGGAAATAGAAATTGAGCACAAATTTCTAATTAAAACCCATAGGTCTCGTTTGTAAAGCAATTCCTTCTTTAAAACAAAAACTTCGATAACATGATCGAGTTAAAGCAGAATAGCACTTTGACACCCCCAGCATACATTACGGCAGTGGTTTTCACCCTAGGGGGGCGCGATACTGTTGCAAGGGGGGGGGGGGGGGGGTTGGGCTTTTTTCAAAAATTTTTTTTTAAAAAAAAA
>KK502423.1:1720771-1788433 GCA_000688735.1 Glossina austeni | reverse complement strand
TGGGGGGCCACGTTGGGATGGGGGGGTGGGGGGGGGGCATGTAGCTGTTTCCAAAATATCATTTTCAAAGACAAACCAAAAAAGTCAAATAGGTGTCAAAAAAATGAATCAGCAGTAAACGTAATCCACAATGCTCGCCGCGAATTTTTGGTGTACAAATGCTAAAACATCAAATTCATGCTCTTCTTCGAATCGAAATATCTCGCTTTCGCGTTTGGAGCCGAGTACCGGTGGAGCGTGGAATCAAAAGATAAGCACTTGCAACATCCCGGTTACTCTCGTGCTTACTCGCGCCAAACTTCAGTAAACAGAAGCATCGGTTTGTTTCGGTTTTCTTTTTTTGGTTTTTTAAAGGGGGGCGTATTAATTTTTTTTTTAAAAAGGGGGGCGCCGGTACAAAAAGGTTGGAAACCATTGCAGTACGGTATGAATTCATATAATATCGGATGAGAGATTGTTAATGTTTACGACAAATAAAATAGACTCAAAGCGACGATCTTGATATAAAGAAAATTTTTATATAGCGCATGGTAGGAGGGGCATGGTAAACCATTAACTTGGTTCAGATTTCATTTTCATAACAATAACCTTTAAGGAATCCCGTAGTAGTTGAGTTAAAATGGATTCTGACAAGAAGAAATTGTTCATTCGGCAGCGTAGTCAGTTCGGCAAAGTGAAATGCTCTCAAACAATTTGAATGTCTTTGTAATTTTCTAGCCTGTATGTGCCACAGTTTAGACGAAATCGTTGTGGGAGAAGTATGCGATACCACAAAGCTTTTGAGAATAGGAGCGGTAAGGCCGTTAAGAGCTGTAATCGAAACGCAGGCTAAAATGTAAAATAATTGTTTAAGTTTATAAACCGCTTGGCAAAGCATCAAAACTTATAGGCTTGATCACCTGGCCTTCACTTATCCAAATTTAGAAGCGCAGTGCCTTGCTCGAGAAACTAATGGTAATTTTGAAAACCGGAAAAGTCACGTCAGCGTAGATCAACACTCAAATACCTATGTTGGAGTTTATTCCAAAAGCTCAAATAGTTAATAAGAAATATTATCCAAGTCTTCAGTGCAGTTCTCATGAGTGCATTTGCAAAAGCCGCTCAGTTGTATTGTAAAGCAATTTTTGAATTTTACATCGAGATATGAATCCTTCGGCAACTGTCATCATTGTTCGCCAAAGCAAAACACGTGATTTCAAGGACTGATTAAAAATCATTGACATAACATCACATACCTCGACAGAGCATGTTTTAAGTATACATGATGGAATACCATCAGGTCCAGGCGCTCGACTATATTTTAGAGACCTTAAATCATCTAAAGCAACATTTTCTGAAATGATCAATTTAGGAATCAAAACCGAGCTAGATATCGGATACGGACAGTTCACTGTTCGTCGGAAGCAAAGTTCAGCAAAGAGATTCAAGATTTCAATATCATCAGAGGGCTCGGAGCCAATGGAAGAAACATGCGAGGGATATATGGAGACTTTTTTTTCGGAGTTGACAAACTTAAAAAAATATCTAGGGTTAGCAAGCAGTGAGGATTTTATCAACTGGAAGTATCCGCCATAATATTGGTGGTTGAGATAATTTAATCTATGTCTTGGTGCAGGATAGGCAAAATAGTCGTAAGCAGAACAACTTTTCATAAATTTTCTGAAAAGTTTGTTTTTCCTATTTTTTAAAATTTAATTGTCTTCTTAAACCATGGCGCGCACATGCCTCGCAGATGACGTTGCTTAGTCGGCACGAATGCATAAATAGCTAGGTTTAGTTCACTATAGAACGAAGACTAACTAAACTGCGATGTGGGCAGCGATTTGCAACTACCTCCGGGAAGTTGACAAAGCTCTAGCAGTCTGCCATTACAATTAGGAGTACGGTTGTATTGCAGTAACTTATGATCGAATAATTCATTGAAACAATAGCTCTATCAGATGTTGAAGTGTGGACCAGACAGCCAGAATTACCACCAAGAGACTTGTGGCAAATTGAAGTCTCCCAACTCTATGACTACATCAGTAGGTTTAGACTTTTCGGTCACGTCACAACTGAGGGCACCGTGTTTCTTATAAATGGAGATGTCCGCATTTGGGGGAATGTAGGACCAAGTTACGTATAACTGTTTATTGGCAATTTTCGCACGAATGACAATAAACTCAACGTCGGGAGGGGAAGAATATTCAACTGAATAGGACGGGACTGCAGCAGATATCGCAATTAAGACCACCACCTCCCGTACGATCCAATCGATCCTTGCTGAAAACCTGGAAAGGATTGTGAAAAAGTTTTGACGAGTGTAAACCAGGCTTTAACCAAGTTTCAGTGAAGGGAAAGGGGGCAAACAGAAAAACTTCGTGCTCACTGAATTTAGCAAAGCAGAGCGAATTTTTTACCATTTTGGGAAATGAAAGTTAGTGGGCCTGAAGAAACATTTGGTTTTTTGAGGGTGAAAGAGCAATCGAATCAGTATAACGGCGTCGATCCCGCGGAATGTAGTGCTTAATTAAGGATCCAACTGTGCACAATGGTTTGTTTAGCAAAATTTCCATATATTCGGTCGGAATTAATACTTTAAATGACGACATAGCTCTACGTTGCGATGGAGTCAACTTGAAAATGCTTACACGCTTCAAATTGACGGATGGGACTCTTACAGTCATGGGGACTTTATGTTATCCGCAGAGATGTCAGGTGGTAGCCTTGCCACGAATACTGCCTTCCTGTGTGGTACTGCCGACAAGCAGATGTCATCCCTACTAGAAACAATCGAATTTGCAGGTAGAGAGTTTTGAGTTGGCGAGAATACAGACGGGGTGACCAAATTTGCACGTGCAGCTTGCGTGCGACTTGTCCATCATGGTGCCCAGCAGATACCTGCGAACAGCCAGGGGAAGGTGGACTTGTTTCTATTAATATTTTTTGGATATGTACACAGAGTAGCCAGAATGGCATCACTGGAAGGAGATACCCTTGTCATAGCTAGAACCAGGATGGCTTTGCAACTTATTTGGAACTATTAGCGGCCAACTCCACGAAAACGGAAACGCTAACATTCTTTACAGGCTAGGATGGAGCACCCCATGAGTCGACGAATCAGGTTTAGGCGAAGGCGGAGGTGAAGTACCACACGCTACACTGTGAGTCGATCTTGTAGAGGCTGGCGGAGAAAGTGAGTACTCTAGGTACTGACACTCATTTAACATTGACTTGATTTTCTAAGACTTGCCACACAAAGTAACGAGATTTTTGTTTAGTTCAGAGAACCCAATCTTTGCTTTCCTGAATAGCGTGGCATGAACTCAATTTTTGCCTCCGTGAACAAAGGGACATGGCCAAGGTAAACTCTTCGAAGGATCGAGGACTGCGTCTGCAGCACGGCCATTGATACCTGCACACTTCACATGGCAAAAGCACTCCATACACTCCTCGCACTACTGAAGACACAGTAAATAAAGAGCAAGCTAAGAGAAAAAACTGTAAACACGCAAAAAAGGAAGAAAACGACACGAAAGAGATTCATTAAGAAGAGCACCAAGTGCTGATCGCGAACACTAAAATGAATATTACAACCAAACGATCAATATAATTCACTTAATTTAAATAACTTTTATACTTTATAATTAAATTATTCTGTAAACACGTGTAAAGCTATAAAGCATTAACTTAAGAAAAAAAATTGCAAATTTCTTCCCACAAAGTAAAACGGTACGACTACAACGCGCGAAGCGTTGCCAAACTTGACTTATTGAAAAAAGAATTAAATTTTGAAATACTATAATATTGAGTAGGCGTGGTCAATGTTTGTTTCTGTTGTGCAAGTGCTACGGCATCACCCGCAGAATATGCTATCAACTTTTTGTAGATTTATCTGCGCTAGTTTATGAGTAATGGGCCTAAAACCCATTTTTTATTTCTGTTGAAAAATAGAGGTGTTCTCAGTTTACGTCGCGTTGTGGTCGTGTCCTTCGGCTCATTTTCCATACTGACCTGCGTGCAATGTCTAAACCGAAATGGAAGTCGATAGATTCAACAGATATTATACAGACAGACAGACACATAGACGGATAGCCGGACATGCTTAAATCGATTTAAAATTTAATGTTGATCAAGAATATATGTACTTCGTAGAGTCTCTGATGCTTCCTTCTGAGCGCTGCAAACGTTTTGACAAAATGAATATATCCTTCACCTTTTGGTGATGGGTATAAAAAGGTTTATATTATTATGTATTCAAACCGTGCACATGTTTAAAATAACAATTTGACTTATTTTGTTGGAATACAGAGATCTCTGCTTCTCGTAAAAGTGTGGAAAAATCATGTTGTCTTCCTAATGAAAATCTAAAATACCTCTGACTTTATATAACCTTCCCCGGAGTGCATTTTGGTTTGCAAAGGTAATCAATTTATTTGCGATAACGATTTCCAGTAACCGTTAGTCTTATGGCACAACGCCACATACTCTTGAATTGCATTGGATGCAAAATTCGCCCGTGAATGCTTTCCGTACTAAGAGTAAAGAATTTTTCTTTTACCGCAGTCTTCATAAGATGGATAGGGTTTCACAGTCACAATGATTCTTATGGCTTACGCACAAAGCCGCTGCCTTAAAGTAAATTAAAGATTGTTCTAGCCTCAGAAAAGTTTTATTTGTTCCAGTCATACAATCAACGACCTTACAATGCGGAATACCTCTCTTAAGTTGTCCTCCTTATTTCAAGTTCAAGGTGTTTGCAGGGTTAAGATGTGTTGTGTCTCATGATGTGCCAAATTTTATTTTTCATTTTTCGTCATTAAATAAATAAAGAAATAAACAAAGAAAAAAGAACCTATGATACGCATTGTAATCCATTAGAATAGGCGTTAACGGCTTCGAGCGTTAAATAAATAAATAAATAAACTGTTAGTTTTTTTAAATATCATTGTTAGCTCTGTATGGCCTAATTATTCTAAGTAGTCTGCAAGATTGTTTTTTTTTAAATTGTTTAACTTCTAGAAGCTTTCTTAACAAAATTATTTTAATATAAAGCAAGTAAAGACGATATAGTGGACCGCGACCCATTATTAAATAGTCTATGGGAAGAGACTCAAAAACTAACGCTATGCGAACCATTTTCAATACCAGTCGTCCTTGGACCAAAAGAAGTTAATGCGTCAAATTTGATCAAAATATGTCAGGAATTGTGGCCTGTATGTTGAACATAAAAAAAAAAAAAACAAGACAGACGGACAAATAGGGTTAAATCGATTCAGAAAATCGTGTAGTGTACAAAAATAGTTTTGTATTAGAAATATTGATTGAAATAAAGTGTATTTCAAATGGAGTCATTTCTTGTCTTAATTCAAAATCCCCATGCAAGTCACTAGTGGCGCAGTCCCGATTTAATCTTTCCGCCTTTGGAACTCATAAAAAAGAACTGCAGAGTACCAAAACAGAACAATGAGCGTTCAAACATATTGGATTACCTTAGCTTTGCTTTTATTTGTAACCTATTTTATAATATTAAGCAAAAGAGTCATCTTTCCATTTTTGCAGAGGTTTCCCTTAAACTTTTCCCTAGAACTTTTCAGTTTGTATGCTTATTTTTGTATACGTGGAACTTATTTTTATTTTAATTTCATCTTACTCGGAAGTATTTAAATATTTACAATAGTTGATAACTAGATATATACATATTTCCGTGGATTTCCTAAAAGATAGACCAGCCCTTCTCTTCGTTTCCGTCTAGTAAGTCTATCGCGATCAAGTTAGAATGATAACTAAGTCAACCAAGATTTTACGAAGTAAAATTTATTCTTTTACTTCTTCTTCTTCATTCTTTTACTTAAGACTATGCATAAGTCTTTATGAATACATTCGTTAGTTGCAAACCATGGAGATCCTGAGATTAATCTTAAATTTTTAGATTTGTGCTCATGAGTCTCAATGATGGCGGTGCTGACAACCCCCAAAAGTTGTATGTCATCCTTTCAAAGGAGTTTCAGATTTGCTTTGCATAGCAGCAACTTATTATGAAGACATAACTTTGGTTTTTGACGTTACGTTTTAATTTTATTCCCAAATGCACTTTTTTGGCCTTCATGCGGTTTTTCCAAACCAGCCTTCCATCTGCTTGTATGTTTAGGTACTTAATAAAGTGCCACTCGAGAATTGGTTGGCCGTTAAGAAATAGTACAAGAATATATTAAATTCGTGCAAATGTATGCAACACGCAGAAGGACTTCAAATGCATCCATCTTTTGTTATACCTGTCTCTTCTATTGTGTTGTTATTGTTATTGTGGGTCGCAATTTTTTAAATATTTTCATGAAATTTGTTACACTTGACTTATTTTTGCCCGACGACGAATACGATTGAAAATCGCAGGGCCCGGAGGAAAATGATTTCGAGCACCACCCTTATAATGCTTTTTTTAAAAGGTCGTTTTAGGAATAAGTGTGGGGTAGTGAATGGTATCTAATTGAAAATGGTTCGGGTCGGACCACTTCCTCAACTATTTCCTGTATAACACCTTATTTTGCAAAGTCGATGTATGGATAGCTTTTGGCTGGTGTAGGGTATGTTACGATGGAATGTGGCCCTCTAGAGTGTTTTTACTTGTTTTCATAACAAATTTGGTAGATGCAGTTTTTTTAGCATTTTCGCGTCAGCTTCGTTTCTTTAGACTAAGGTATTGTTAAGATTTTGAATTAAGAATGATTTGAAAAAGATTTGAGGCTTCATCTTTACATGTGTTGAGTGCAATTAAAATCATATCATTAGTCAATGTATAGCATCAATCACATCTTTGGCTTGCGGCATATTGGACATGTGAGAAGTGTACGGGCATGGACCTAATATACAATCCCGCTGAGTATTCCCTTCAATTCTATAGACCGCTGACAGTTAGTTATTCGCTTTAACATAGAAGAGGCGTTGTCCCAAAAAAAAACAACGAAGTGCCAGAACGAACAAGAAGTCTCTTTTTCAGTTTACAAAGAAGTCCTGGATACCAAACCCTATCAAAACGTTAACATCCAAGAACACTACTGAACTGCACTCTTTGCTCCCCTTTCTTATTCCTTTAACAACTCAATGCCATTGCTCAGGCACACCAACGTTATGGCGAAGTCCGAATTAATGCTCGGGTACTATATTGTTATCGTTTACCATTGGCAAGAATCTCCGTAGCAGAAGTTTTTCAAAGATTTTCGAAAAGATAGATAGAAGACCTGTAGGCCTGGAAGACTTAATGTCATTTTCTCGTTAGTTTAGATAAGCAAAGGTTTACATTTCTTAATTGCGGTCGATGCACTCTTTTTAACAATTTCTTCATACATAATATCTACGCATTCTATTAAACCATTAACTAGAGGTTTTATAAAAATGCTGCTTTTAATTAAAAACGTTGAGCATATCTGTGTGATGTTGAACTTCCGCGTTTTGAACATTAAATACATCGGGAAAATCAATACTTAAGTTTAAGATTATCAACATTTTAAAAGACTTTAATGATAAAATCAAGAATTCTTTCATATTTTTATTTTACTCTTAATGCTTTTTGCCGTAATTCATTTTTATCAAACTATTGATCGATTAATAAATAAAAAACACGATCATATATAAAAAATTTTACCCACATTCATATGTCGGCAGGCGAAATAAAAACAGGCTGTTGGCTAGATAGGCAAGCAAGCAAGCAAGCAAACAAGCGAGCAGGTAGGCAGACAGGCAAATGTTGAAGAGTAGACAATAATATAATAACGACAATAACCACAATTTTTTAAACACTACAACTTCCTGTTCAGGCAATTAATATTGTTAAACAATAAACACAAACATTCGCGCTCTCGTGCGTCCATACGTATATATAAAATGACGATCCTTAGAGGCATTAAAGTATTACAAATATATATATATATGAACAATGCATACTTACATACATACATACATACATACATACATAAGCAGTACTACAAATAATCTTCGTTACAGGTACACAAAAACATATACATGTCTATATAGATGTTAGTGAGTATTTAATTATTTTTTTCGTTTTCATATTTATCTGCCATAAATTAATATTTCGTTTTTCGACATTTTTCATATAAACAGCAGCGCGAGCTTTAGTAAAGCGACAACAACAACAACAGCAAAAAAAAAAAAACAACTGTAGGAAAAGCAGTACAATAACAGACATCTTTCAAACCTGGCAACAGCGTTATATTGAGCTTTATTGCGCTGCTGTTATTGGTGTTGTATAGTGTTTTGTGGCAACGTGGAACGCCCCATGAAATGCATCAAAAATCGCCAAGACAAGCCAAGTGTCTGATGATGGCTTTTGAAGGCAAAAAGAAATAAACAACATACAAGGAATAATTCTATCTACATATATAAGCATACACAACAAACTATACATATCGACATATGCATTTGTGTGAAATTGGCGAGAAACAGGCAAACAAGCGTAATTTTAAGACAGACAACAGTCAACCAACCAACGAACCAGCCAAACCAAGCTAAAGCTAAAGCCAAATGTCAGTTAAAAAAACATAAGCCCGGCCAACAACAGACAAATACATAAATGAAAAGACATGCAGTCAAATGGACGGACTTATGTACATATATATACATATGTATAATACATACTCATACAAATGCACATCAAGTTGCAGTCATAAATCTGCCATTGCTGGCAGTTTGGCAATTTTTCGTCGTTGTATTCATTTACACATAAACACATACATAAATATACGAATACGTATGTGCATATACATTACACTACACTACAGTACACATACAAATAAAAGTGTTCGTTAATGCCCCTCCATTATGCATTTTTCTGTTTATTTATAAGCCTTCTTACTCTTCTTCGTCTTCTTCATTTAAGGTTGATGTCGTTGTCAATGTTAAATGATATGCATTTTGTTGTTATTGCTTTTGCAGCGTGACACTAAGGAAAATATATCAAATTTGATAAAAACTTTGTTGCAACTGCAACCGAACCAAGTGAGGAAAAAATGCAAGGGCCGCCATATGATTCCCTATATCGGGCAAAGTTTTGCAAGAAAACTCGATAACTAAGGGCTAGGAACTCGCTGTAATGAGTGTGGGGTTAAAATGTTTTTCTTATTATCGAATGAAAAATCTTTGGATCGGAAAATTGCTCTCGAGTAGACCTATAAGAAGACTAAACCGGCATTTAGGTTATCTTATATATATGTATATGTCCTAAAATATCATGAACTTTAGTATCTTTGTTAAATAATAGGGGCAAGTAAGTGGTTTTATTTTGTCTTAATATACTCTTAACAATAATCAAAATTTTCAGATTAATATATAAAATTAAGAAGAACCACTTTTAGTAATAAGTTTGCCTGTATTTATATATATCCCCTAAAAATGTTAATATATCGGTTAAGTTAAGTGAAGACAATGGGTATCTAAGATTCGGTTTATGGCGCATAAAGCTATCTTGCTTGCAGTTTTATAAAGTTGTTCGAGAAGGTGGTTCTTATCATATCGGTCATCATGATAGCCATTAGTTAGTAAAGTGAAATTTACGCACTACAACAACAGCTACAACGCATGTGTTGTGTATGTTGTTAATCACAAACTAATGGGCGAAATAATTTTCTTTACTTATTTCTCTATCATACGATTGCCAGGTGTCTGTAAGCGATTCTATGAATTGTAATAAATTATTTAAAGCCCAGAGTTATGTTAATATTTGGGTGAAGTTTACCAGACAGAAAAGTATTTCTATAAGATTTTTTTGTCATCGTTGAAAATACAAGAGCGTGAAAAACAATAGATAAAATATTAAGCATTCGTAGATTCAAATCTGTAGGCGAAATGAATTGATTGAGTGGTAAATCAAAAAGATTTATTCGGCTTGAGCCGATTTGATTCGCTTGATACTCATCACTACATCATATTTAAGTGGACGATACGGCACAGACTTATTAACTTGATATATGGAATCTATTTCGAGTATCGAACGCATCGTAAATCTCTTATGTTCGAAATCGTTTCTTTCATAATTGAATAACACTAAGAGTGTCAGTATGCGAATAAGGATCCATGTTACACATTAAGCCGCCTTAGCCATATATGGCTTTCTTCTGTTAACTGTAGACGAAGCTTTGATCCGCTTGGTCAGTGCTCAGTTTACGGGTCTCGTTTTCGAGCTAGTCTGAGGATCATTTTCAATTGCGAGATAATGGTTCGTGTCATCGAACAACTTTTCACGAATGGTACGTTGCTAGTACTTGGTAGCCTATGAATTTTGCTCGACAGCGAACGTAAAATTTCATATTTGTACCCTCAAACCGATCGCATCGTTTTCTTGTTTTATAGTTTCGTCGTGTTTCGTCATTGGCAAAAAAAAATCGTAAAATGATCTATGGTTCTCGGTCCTGAAAGCAAGTTTTCGATGAGAGTGCGTAAAGAAAGTTTGTTTCGCGTGCCGTTTGAAGCCGCCTTGAAACAATGCTTTAGAATTTCGAAATATTTGGTCATTGGGAGCGTATGAGCTGGATTTTCATGCTTGCTTTTTAAGTGTCCACAGGGAACTGCGTGGTTTGTTTCAGATCAAAGTATCTTTGTGCCTGTTATGGTTGGGCTTCTAAGCACATGTCATGCCAAGCATTACATACTTTTGTGCTAAGTGCAAAGTGCAAGTTCTTCTTTTATTGTGGATGTGAACCGTGGAAGAATGGATATTACTACTTCTAGCCTTCTATCAGGACGACTTGCGACCATTAGCTTTCAGCGACAAGATAAACGGAGAAATTACCTTACGCTTATTGAGTCGTAAATGCGTATATATCCGCATGAGTAGTCAAGGAGATACAAATTAGAAGAAGTGTCGATGTTCGGTAGAGCATGCTTGGTCACAGATAGAATCAGTGTTCAGTTGGTAAGGGCATGACATTTACCTATTGGGCACGCTTGGAAGACATTCGCAAATTGATTGGTCGCACTGAAAAAATAGATGAATACGTAAAACATGTAAAAAGTTGTATTCGGATGGGGCCGAAACTCGGAAGCTGCCGCCACATGTTTTTATTTGTTGTCATAAACACATGAATGGGATAAAAGTTATTTTTCACATTTTGCTCCACTAAAATGTATTGTTAAGGAAAATTAGTCTACCGCGTCATGAAGTCCACCTTAATTTAGAATTAACACGCCAAGCTTTTCGCATTCTACTTTCCAAAGCCTTTTTATTCGGTACCCATATGGACGATATTCTTAAGAAAAATCAATCCACAATGTCCTGGTGTCCACCATATTTATTTTAAAATTAGGTAGTACGTCTGCATTTGAGGAAAGTGTTTGCCTTATGATAAATAAGCATAAAATTGCAAAGAAGGGAAAAAAAGAAAATCACATATAACTTTGTGTGCACGTGGCCTTAACTTTGTTTGCACACAAATAGTAGAGTTTTTCGTAAAGTAAATGTGGAAAATTTCAGTCCTCCATCCTTTATAATTTGTGAGTAATGAGCGAAGACCGACAAATTTTTGTTTAGAAAACGGAGTTGCGTTCAACTTGCGTTTCACTGCGCACTGGGTTTGTGCTCTCAACAATTCGGTCCATTTCCAATGCCAACCTGTGTGAAAAATCTTTCAATGTTTCTACCAAATTTGAAGTCGATATTTTCATTTTTGCGACCAGGAGAATGTCAACAGCATACACCACACAGACGGACAGACATGGCTGAATCAATTCAGCATTTCACGCTGATCAAGGATGTATGCTATTTATAGGCTCTCTTAAGCTTTCTTTTGGGTGTTGCGAACATTATGACAAAATGAGTTTATCCCCATCCTTCAGTTAGTTAGTTTAGGTTGCAAATGGAAAGACGAGTCTTGTATACCGCCATCAAAAATTACAATTTTGAGCTCATCAGTTAAGCTGTTTCTAATAAATGTGAACGCGTTAATGAAAAAATTTTACTCACCTGAGACAAGTGATAAACAAAAATTTGAAATGATTTGTTTCCCAAAGGCAAAGTTCGAATTTTTTCCTATTAAGAATCCATATTTTAAATGCGCCGAAAGCGTTGGCACTTATAATGCATTTCTAGAAGAAATTCCCGTTTTTAAACAAATTTGACAAGTGCTTTCAAACAAAATGATCGCAATTTTCTAGTTTAAAATTTTTAATTACGAAAAGGGGAGAAGGGGAAGATTGCAATATTAAGAAGAAGAAGAGCTCAGGTCACAACTCACAGCGAGACGTAAATTAATTATTAATCGATAATAAAACAACTGAATGCGAAGAAGCGAAAAGGCATGACCAAAACAAGAATATCTGGCAAAATGAAATGGATGATAGGCTGCTATGTCCAGCTGGAGACACAGTGATTTATGTAAAAAGTCTGCAAATAAACGCGCATACTGTATGCCTGTGCAAGTGATGAACTGCACTAAAGTGTGTGTTAAGAAATATTCAAACCTATCAAATAAGGCAAGGCTATAAGCGAAAGAAGCAACAAAAAAAAAAACAAAAAAAAAAACAAAATCGAAAATTATGGTAATCAACGTTTATGTAGAAGCTGACCGTTGAATACAAAAGCAAAATTGTCTGAATAAGATGATGATCATGATGATGGCGATGATCCTCGGTAGGGAACCTGCTTCGGGGCTTCCATACATGAAGAACATGAAGAACTGCATTTTGTTAAAAGTTTAGCTCAGCAGCATGGAAGAAGAAATGCAAAACCATAACATATAAGCATATGTCTGACAATCTGATATCTTTTAGGCAGTGAGTGACTGACTGAAGTGGAGAGGAATTTTCAAAGATTGAAGGATGTGCACAGCACGTATAATGTGTAAGCGAGAAGAGAACATAAAATACGTCTTAGTCGTATATAATCAGTAATGAAGCGCATTCTATGCGTACTACCTGCCAACCTTTGGACTTTTGCATGAATATGCAAAGATCACCAACATTGATAACATTCTCTCTTTTTTACTCTCTTATGTTATAAATATATTTCGAAGTTTTAACTGAAGTGAGCGATTGACTGACGGGTTCAATGAATCTCCTCAATAAACTCCAGATTTCCGTCATTTATAAAACATTCTCCTTGCCAAATAACGAATGATGTACATTTCCCGTGAAAAAGTTTTACACAATCTCATGCTTAACAAATCGCATAATTGCATAGCGCTAACCATGCGTTCAGTAATTTATTCACAATCGAAATAAATGCCAAAATTCGATTGTGCAAACAATGGGTTTCAAAGTAGGGAAAATCAATTTTTACTTTTATACGGGCCATCGAAAGATGGTAAGCCCTGATGTCGCACAAATTTTATCGTCCGAGGTAAGGTAATTTTAACCCAAGCAATGAATTATAACAGGATCATATGTTTTGCTTGATGAGACTACGAAAATGTTGCTCAGTCTAAGATGATTTCAGGAATCACGGTCGAGCGAAGTGCTGTCAAAACTGGTAGATCGTAGTGAATTACTAGGAAAAGGTACCCCGCTCATGGTAAATTATTAGATCTTGAAGAGCAGCTGATAATGCGCATGTGAACTTGACCGGACCTGATTTTATGGTAACCGTTTGTTGCGAGACTTGCTTTTGAACAGCAAAAGCTTCGCTAAATATGTTAATAACCAGTTTTAATATCAACCATCGATGGATGGGGTGCGCTTTGTCAAAACGTTTGCTTTAAAGGCCTCACAAAAAGTAGGTATTTTTGGTTAGCATCAATTTCTGAAGAATCCGAAGCCTGCAATTCATTGACAATGGCGTGAAGTGGTGAAGAAAAAAAACGATTCATTTCAGTAACTGTTTGGAAGGTTTTAAGCAAAATTTTAAATTAACCATAAATTTCTATAGGTAGTCCATCTGTTACTTCTTAATTTTTTTGCACTTTACTAAGAGAAAAAAAGGGCGTAGGAAATAGAGAGAGAGAAAGAGAGAGAGAGGGAGAGATAGACAGACACCAAAGGTACTAGGTATGTACGTATGAGCGCATACATGTCTGAAGATGTGGTCTTTTTATGGCTTGGATATTTAGCAACTGTCAACAGTCATAATACGATACGTTACACAAATCGCAACGAAAAGGTTTTTCTAAGAAACAAAACCTCCAAGTTTTCGGCCAAATATGAAGCGTTCGCCGATAGAGAGTTTTTTTCGACCGAACAATACAAAAACAAAGTCATCATACAGTAGGTGGGGACGAACTGAACCACATGCGTCAAAATTCATGGGTACAGCTGGGTGTACCTTCCACATCGACTGCGAGACTGAATCGTTTTGACAGGAAGATGATGTTCCTTGCTTGGTGGGAGCAGAAAAATGTGGCCTTTATTTGCTGTTAAAGTCCACCAAATACTAAATGCTATCGAAAACCAATTATCTCCTAAACATATTGAAACCTCCGCTGTTCAAAAAACTAAAGGAATATCGAGAAAGGCAACGCAAAAGTCAAATTTTTACATGGCATACGCACGTGCTGAGCAGCCCTTCACTCCTGATGAAAATATGGGAAAATGGCTCGATCAGTGCTTTGCCTCACAAGAGCAACAGTTTTTTTTTGGCGTGGCATCCATTTGTTGTCAGCAGGTAGGGGAAGTGCATTAATAGACATCTTGGAATAAAATATTTTCTATAAATTTCATATAAAAAAAGGGTATTTTTTATCCAAAATTCCGTCCGAGCAGGTGCGAGCCTGATGCTAGCGCGCTGATCTTATCATTATTATAAATTTGTTGTTATGTATCTAACCGTCTCTATCCTTGCAAATGAATATCGGAGACCCAAAATCCCTAAGCCTCAAAGCCAAATTAGTGACTAACGTGGATTAATTTGGCGATACATAACCCGTCTGTTGAGCCAATGATAAAATGTGGCATTAAATGAGATTTCAAACTTTTGCCGTATGGCAAATTAGTTCATCATTTTTAAGAAACCGTTCACAAATAAAAAAACTATAATGTGCACATAGTTTGTTATTTGTATATTTGTACCTAAAGCGATGCTAATTGTCAAATATCGTGTATTCGTAAAAATACTCGTATGAAAAGGAATCAAATATTCTTTCTTTGAGTAAAGTTTGTTAAAAATTAGAATTTCTTTAAAAGTTCCTGGTTTAACGAAGAAGAAAATGTCTCTATGGTTCGATTTACGGAATATTCTAATTTTAAAATAATTAACAATAATAGGTCAAGGAAAAAGTTTGTATCGTTTGTTTCACAAAATTGCGTAAGCATTCTTCTTATATTTTAAACGAATTTTTTTTGATCATTCGATTTTATTTGCAACTCACTTTTGGGCTCTTTTCGACACTTCTCTTTTCGTATCAAAAAATTTATTACACAAATAAAATATAATTTTTTTTATAGGCTTTAAAACTGCAGAGCTTTTGTAAGCTTAGTTTGTGTATAATTTCGTCCATTTTCAGCTAAAATCTTTATCTTTTCACTTTAGGACTTCATCTTTTCTTTTGAAGCCAGACATCTATACCATCAACAGGGTTTTGCAGCGAGCGAAGCAAACGGTAGTCGGATGGGACAACGTCCAGTCTAGGCTGCATGGATGCATCAGAACTTCTCAGCCCAGCTCTTCGTTAAAGTTTCGTTTGGTCGGACTTTTTGTAACGTAAGACGTCGGAATGTGAATGTACTTTAGTCGCTTTAGTTGTTTGCGGAGAATCAACTATCTGCACCTGTTGGAGTGCGTTCTGATGTTAGTTTCCCTTTCGCTTGAATCAAGCGTAAATATTAGTTAACGTGCCGGAAATCCAGGCTATGTGATATTTGATCCATCTTTGGTTACAATCTTTTACGCACATACTTGTCGTATGCGTCCCATCGTCTTTCAAACCTTGGGTCGATTTTTTTTCCTTTTAGCTGGAAGTTCGTTTCATTAAATTGTTAACTGCAGATTCATGTGGTGCCAAAATATCGACCTAGGTTTTGTGTCCTTGCTTTATGTAAATGGTTCAAAAACCTTTTCTGGTCAACGTTTAATTCCACAACGAAGTCATAAGACGAACTCAACTTTTGAAAATTTGTTCAATTTTCATCAATTGGTTGTCCAGAGCAATGGTTCACACACACACACATTTGTGTGCTGTTGGTTATGATAAAATACACTCACCACTTGAATACCATGGCTTTTTGTTACAAGTCAAGGCGTTAACTTCTTGGACGAAGTAACGTTGCAAAATAGACGACATCATCGGAGTTTGTCTAATTTACAAAACGAATTTATTTCCATTTGACAAAATTAACGTCACAATGGTTTTTTTTTCATTATCTATAGACTGTCGCAAGTTAAATGTGCCTTAGTACAGCTTAATGGGAAAAGTATTGCAAACTTTATGCGGCTTTAAATCCATTTATCGGGAAAAGCGTCACGAAGTTTTTCCTTTCTCTGTTAAATCAAGAAATATAATTAACAAAATCATACCAAGTAATTGTTAGTAAATTGTTAATGAAATGAATGCTTCAGAAGTTATAGGATAAGGAAAAGAGAAAAAGAAAGAAATAAGAAAAAAAGTAAGTGAAACGCCTACAACGAACCATAAAACGCCATTATTAACACATCATAACTTTGGGGCATAAAGTGGCCAAACTAGCACGTTCCACTTTCCAAACAGTGCTGATAATGGTGACGATGAAAATGATGGAGTTGCTACAGCGTTAGTGATGGCTTGCATGCAAAAACCCATAAAACAGTTGCCATCAATCACGTGATGAGATCGTAAACAACTGAACGAACAACCAAAGACACCCAAAGCAGCAGCGTTCGCAATGCAACAGTATAAATATATATATATATATAGATATATATATATATATATGTATACATATATATATGTACGTGTGTGCGCGCGTTTATGTGTTTGTGAACGCTAGTGTATGAAAGATTAAAAGGCCATAAACTAAATTGAATGGATGAAAGGCATACAAAAGTGACTGAGAAAGATAGGCGGGTGGACGAACGGACGGACAAACAAACTTGAAAGCAAAGTGCTTGGTTTGTTTGTGGTCGATTATTTATGCATAACACGCGGTCTAAAGTGATTTTAAATGCGATGCGATGACTACCTTCAAATTTGATGATGTAGCTGGTCTGGTGATGATGTAGGAGAAGTATGTTTGTTTTAATGACTTGGTATAAAAAATTCGCAAAAGGAGAAAAAACTGAAAATTAAAACAACATGAGACGAGTTTATGCAAAAAAAAGAAACCAAAAAAAGCAAAAAAAAAATTGCGAATAACCCGCAAACTGGCGCCTGCTTAAAACTCCATGGTCTTCAATTAAATGCGCCGCCACAAAATGGCCGCTTTGGCGAAGCTTTTTTTGTTTTTTTTTTTTTTTTAGTTATAGTTTTGCTGCAGCTAAACGACGATTTTTTAAATTAAGAGATCACTGTCAAAAAATCTGTTAACTTCACATTGAGATGCGCTTAATAAACTTTAGGTTGACTCTTTGCTCCACCACACTCGATTCTAGTCCATGGACAGACCTGACGAGTCGTACCGTAATATTTGCCTGACTACCCGCTTGTTTGCTTATACACAAATTGAAAGCAAAAATATAAACACTAGTCAACCAAGCGCATCCAGGCAAATTTCACAAATTCGTCAGTACCCTCGTGTTGCATGATGATGATGCTGTGTACTCCACACTTTATATTGCTGCATGTTTTTCTTCTTTTTTTTGCTTTTTTTTTTTTTTCGTTTTTTATGTGTGTTTTTGTTTTGAAAATCTCTATCGCACACACACAGACACAGTGGAGAGTCACACATGCACAAAATTTCTTTCAAATCGTTCTTCAAACAGAATTCTACATTGTTCAGCCACCGCAGTGGGATACCCGTTTGGATGCTAAGACAACGAATTGAAAAATATAAAGATGCAAGGAACGCAATTTTTTGCAGAGTCGTTCAGCTGAATTTGTGATTTGCGACTGAAATTTTTAAATACTTGCCGTTTTAGTAGTTCTTAGTTAAACTTTTTTATTTAGTACCGCACTTAATTAATCTGAAGAAAATTTACGCGATTTTAAGCAGTTGAGAAGCCTTCCTTTGCACAACATTTTGCTCCGCTTGTTTTCAAATCCATTGCCTTACAATTTCTAAATTTATAATTTTAGTAACTACCGGCAAACCTACTGAAAACGCTTTATTGTTTACTAGAAAAAGTGAATAAAAGCTAAAGTCCACCAACAGAGGGTTATGACGCTTCTGTGGAATACATTACTGATAAGGGAAGAAACTATTAATGGCACTCGTTTTTATTTGCTCTATAGCAATTTTAGAGTTTATTGAAGTATTTAGTAAGGCTTAGAGTTTAGTCTTTCGTACCCATAAGCCTCACAGACAGGTTCAAGTTGAAATCAATACAAACACAAAATATTTTGTCAAATGTGAATACGCCTTTTGGTTGGTCGGGACAATTTTTACGTTCACCTTTTTGCTGACCTCAACGAATATTTATGCCAAATTTTTTTATTACTAACTCTTTTCAATTATAGGCTAAAGTTTGCGAACGTGTTTTTTATAGTTTTTTGGTAAGTTATAGTTTTTTGTCTACTGCCGGTATCCACATTTAAACTTGATCTATGACCATAACTTCAGTCTACATATGCCAAGTTTTAGTTTTCTATTCCAACGAGTGTTCAAACCATAGTCGAGGGACGGACTAGCCGCCCGATGGGCTGATAGATGACCTGATAGAAGAACTGTGAGACTGATGATTGACAGAAGAAGCTGAAGTTAAATTGCATCACCGTTTTAATCCAGTCTACTTTTGGATTCTCGTATTAAGCGGTAGAAGTGGGCAGATAAGCCCATCCTTTGATGATGGATTTATAAACACAAGCCAACCAAATCGAGCCATTTGATCCTTTTTTGGAACTAGAAGTAACTGAAATTCAAATAAAAAGTTGGGTTCGGTTCTCCGGAAGTTTACAATTCTTAAATACTTGCACATAAATCGCCCTCTGAATTAAAAGAAAGGAAAAAAAATCGAAAAAACATTTCATATTGAAGCTAAAGTGTGACGAATGTGTGAACAGACGTTTAGACAGACACACCGAAAAGCTTTCAATGCCTGATGTTTACATGAAAGCGCTATAGCAACAACAACAATAACAAAAAAAAAATGTACAAAAACAACAGAAACAACAACAAGCAAATGAATGAGACACGTTGGTGACACTGCGGTTAGTGTTGCTGACAATAAACAACGTACGAATGATGGCAAAACGATTATGTTGCAAGTGTTCAATGTGAAACAACACATATTCAGAAACGAAAAAAAAAAAGAAAGAAAAGTAAACAAGCCAACAACAACAAACAAAAAATATTTAAGTCACATGAAAATTGCACATGTTTCACAAGTCTGTCCCCCTCGGCTGTCGATATCTCCCTATACATGTTCAATCCGTGGGGGATTATAGTCGGCCGGCTTGATTAGCTGAATGACTGAGTGGCTGAGTGGCCTGACTAGCCTGACTAGCCTGCCTGACTAAACATTTAGATGGTATGGATGGTATGGATGGTATGGATGGATGATTGTTTTCTGGTGTAGATCTCGTTAGAAAACATTTATTGTCAAATCATGAGGTTCCCTGCTGCCAAACCGAAAAACCAACTGAGCCGTGTAATAAAACGAGTTCTGTGATTTGCTGCCAATGGTCGTTTAGACAAGTGTTAACGTAAATCTTTCTCCTCACACATATGCATCAGTGCATAGGTAGGTACACTGGGGAGGCAGATGACAATATATAACGTTAAATAAGTAGACAAAAAGTAGAGAGAGGGTGGCTGAGGGTTTGGATAAAGAGAGATAGAGAGAGAGAGAGAGAGAGATAAGCATTATGCAAAATTATTTTCTCCCTTTTCGCATATCTTCACATGTAAATGTATGTGAAATTTGTTGCTTCCACAGTCTAATATGTGTCCGCACGCATAAATTGTGCTTTTGTTGTTGCCGTTATTATTGCATTGGAGACTGAAACAAAAACCATCAACATTTCACAACTCAATCACCGAAAACCAATTGTGTCGCATTCACAAAAAGCTTGCCATGGTAATAATTTTCTCGTTAGAGAAGAAGCGGAACGGGGAGTTGAATACTGCAACAGAAATGTGGCCTTCCCATTCCAGCGCCGGCATCATCAGTAACCGGTGATACAAAGTGTTGCGCCTCAATGCCTTTTTGTTGGCAGTCCTTTTAATTTGTCTCTACCGCACGCATATACATACGGACGAATATATATGAATGCATACGACACAGCATACATTGTTGAATATATGGTTGTCTGCTGTGTGCAACACGCAGCTGATGCCTACGAACTCGTAAATATTCTCACGCACCCATGAATGTATATGAGACTAAATTTGTATAGAAATTTATGCCTCCTACACAAACACAGATAAAAGCTCACACCATGCACACCACGCTTATTGCGATGTGTGTGCTAACTAACGTATTTGCGTCCAGTGCCTTTTTTTCTCTTCCTATCTTTTATGCTCATGAACTTCATGAAAATGCAATCTTTATATCCTCCACTCTCCTTAACCGACAGCAGTAGCTTCGAAAAATCCTGCACTTTTTCAACGTACTTTTTGTTCCACCTTTCATTTGTAAAAATTTTCGGCTTTATGGTATTTGTTTGATTTTTTGGAAGAAATCACAAACTCTATATACTGATGTATACAGAAACTGTGTAAATTTATGAGACATTCACTTATGAAATATTTTAAAGAAATTTATTGAAAACTTCTAAGACAATTGATAGACGAAACAACAGATCAATGTTAAATAGGTGGACATCCTTCTAGACAGAAAACTGTTTGTGTCGTAACAATATCATTACGTCATTTTCAGTTCTAACTCTGATGCAGGATTATACCGACATGCTTTCCAATCTGCCCTTGACATTATCTTTTAACTCATACTTTTAATTAGTAAGACTAAAAATGTGGCTTTTTCAAAACCGACCCTTCATGTGCAATTAAGTTATATCTCGAACCAGAAAAGCCAAAATGGGAATAGGTTTGTTCTCTTCTATTGGCCATTTCAAATAAGGATTTCTTGAGATTGTGTAGAATTCAATGGAAACGTCTTCGTTAGGCTCTTAGTGAAAGCAGAATGAAATCCACTCACGCTCTAAGCTTAAAACAGATAGCAAACCTTATTTGTCTGCCCAAAAGATTTCTTTTACTCGCTAATGTTACATCTAATAAAATTTTATTCAGTGCGAATCATTCGGTCTTACTTTTCATTTATGATCTTCCATCACCCAATTCTTCTCTTCTCTTCTCTTCTCTTCTCTTCTCTTCTCTTCTCTTCTCTTCTCTTCTCTTCTCTTCTCTTCTCTTCTCTTCTCTTCTCTTCTCTTCTCTTTCGCTTCTTAAGACTTTTGCTGACAAACTCAATAATTACAACATTCTCAGAACTGGTATACGTAGTTCATTCGAGATTCCTTTCGGTTCGCATTATTTTGGGTCAGTTATCAAGTTTTTTTTGTACAGTTACTCCTGCAGAAGTGCAACGTCGTTACTCGGACGTGGTTAGCACCAAATGGGAATATTTTTTACCCATCTTTACTGATGGATCAAACATTAATATCGAAGCTTATTTCTGACACCATCCATGCAGCTCCATATTTTCGGCTGAATGCCTCATGATTCTGGAAGCCATCCGATTGCCAAATACTCAGTTACAGAAGTGATTCTTTACCGTAAAATTTAAGGAAATTTGTCTTATACGCTTTGCAATCGCCTACCTTAGATAAAGTGCATCCTTAGATGGGATAGAGACCAGATCTTTATTAAATAAAGGCTTACTGTGCTTAGGATCGTTTATATAGATGCGGTTTCAAAAGTTTGGCTCAGCCGGTTCTAACTTTTCGCATAAATTTATGCCTGGAATATCCTTTCACATAGCGACCTTTTCAAGACCATTTTCCATTTTCAACATCGTTCCCCCTTGTGCCGACACAAGCCAGTGTACAAAATTTTAACAAAATATCTCAATTATACGAATCCTAGGGTACCCGTAAAAATTCGTGACATAGTGATGCTATCTTTCTCGACATAAATTTGTACAACACGTTTCTGAATATTAATTACTTGATATTAACGAAATTTTGGGAAATAATTTGCTTGAAATTAACCAAAGTGAACTTTCATTTTCCGCCGCTAGCATACCTGGCCTTCTTATTGCGAGGCTGAACAGACGCAAGCCAATTATTTTTGAAACTTATTGTTTATCATCATTCTTTGTGGATTTGAAGGTTACCATTAACTATTTGCACGCTTTGTAATCAGTTGATAAAGCTATAATAACATCCTTTTTGAATAGTAGATGAACGTAAACAATTTTACTTTGTTGCGCGCTATCGCAAAAATATCATTTGCATAATTTGTTTTCTTATTTATTTGTTACATTATATCCATTTCTTTTTTTTTGTCTTCCTCTACGCCGTATTAACCAAAACGGAAATTCAAAAAAATATTTTCATACAATGAAATGAATTAAATTCTTTTTTGCAAAAAGAAAAAATAAATAAATAAAAAAAGCCAACGTTTGCTCTCTTTGTTGTGGAGAGAAAATATAGCAGACGAAATTCGTTTTACCTGAAGCAAGATTTTGTGGTTAGAAAAATGTAATGTTCAGGACACCGCAATTACGAAATGCGTACAAAATTAAGTTACTTTGTTATTTTACTATTAAATGCCATCGAAATTTCATACGACATAAACACAAACTGGCGATCCCTTAGCACTTAACTTGTAGTGACTCTACCACAAATTAATGCCGCATCTTTAATTGCCGAGACAGATGAATACTGCCACTGTTTGACGATATTTCGTAGACAAAGTTCGGGAAAGCGCATTTTTTCGAAAATGACGTGCATGCAAAGAATTGTTCACCTTGGGCATATTTTTCTTCGCTTTTCTCTTCCGCACTTATGGCTCTATAAGGTAATTAATTACGATCTAAATTCATATTGTGGCGTTTTTTCCAACTTTTACTGACGATACAGCTTGTCAAAGTCTAACATTTAGTCAAGGTTCAGCAAAGTTACCAACGCATGCAAAACTTGAGATTTATTATCAAAATTCTTCTTCGGTATATTAGAGAAAATTCATTGTCATCGAACCATTTCGGTGCCAATAAGACGAAAAAAAGTGGCCCGAATTTACTGATTCGAATATTGCTTCGAGAATTTTATGGTGTGGTTTACGCAAACGACTTTAGTTTGTTTGAATGCTTCTCACAATTACTTGTGAGACTAAAGGGGATTTGAAACCTTTCTGCAACATGAGAGCTGCATAACTTTAAGATGTATTTTAGGAGCATTTGCAAGAATAAAAAATATTGAAAATTAGTATTCGAGTAAGGTATGCAAATAAACTCTCTGTGTTTAAATTGATGGCTTTAAGAAACGTGCCTGATGCACTCCTTTCTTCCACCACCTTCGGTAGACAGAGCTTAGACATTAGTGCTTATACGATATAAGTTTTTGTTGCTTATAAGCCGTCATGTAATGTGTATTCGGCTAATACAAGACAACCATTCACGGTATTAGAAGGAGTTTAGAGTTGCATATTTTGCTACCTTAACTTCAATTAATTCTGTCTATATCATTAAAGCAGTATTTACGGCGCTGCATACTATTCTGTTTAAAATTGGGAAAAAATGCAGCCGAAGCTACGGAATCGATTAACAGTTAGAAAGTTGTCTACGACAGTTTGTGCAAAAAATCGTTGTCTTCTGGACAATCAACGCTCTGAAGCTCCTCGAAAGGTATGAAATAAAAAAAATCAAAGTCCGCCACTAACTCAAAAGGAGCTTACCGTGTAGTTAGGAATGAGTCTACAAGCAATTTTAGTTCGATTGTGTACAAAAAACACGATACAGAAGAAAGAAAAACGCTAACCGGACAGAACAAAACTCGTGAAATTGACATCTGCTCGCATTTGTCAAATCACCATTAAAGGGAGAATAATCTTCATAATATGAGAAATATATATTCTGCTCGGCAATCCCAAATGAAAACAAGTAAGAACATGTAGTCGGGAAAGACCGACCTTTAAATACCTTATACCACACTGTCTAACACAATTCATAGTTTTATTATAGACCACAAAAATTATATTTTGTCCTTATAAAGGCATATTTTTCATGTGCGTAGTTCTGGAGACGCGGACCCAAAATGCAAGCTAAGGTAGTACAAGTGCAATCCTTACACAGGGCAGAATCCAAAAATAGGCATAGATGATCCTAATTTTGTAGAGTGCATTTTTGCATGCAATAACTATTATATTATGAGTCAATTTCGGTCACCCCTCGTTAAAACTTAGACTTTTCTGCTCTACAGAGGATCAATTTTCGTGAAAATCGTTATTGGGGTGGGATACAAAAAATACGCCGAGATGCTCCAAATTTGGTACAGTTCATTTTTTAATCTTAAGTTACTGTAGTGGTATAATTTTCATCATTGAAGCACTGAAAAACATACCTCTTTGTCGTATGACCTTCAGTTTTCGTTATATGAGAGGGGGTGCAGACGTTGCCGCAGCCAAAGTTTTCATACAAATTTAACCTCATTTGCACTCGACACCGTTTCGGACGTTATCTACCAGCAACTCGACGTTACTTTTTAACAAAAACGTACATCCTGGAAACGTGATATTGTACAGTAGAATTTTAGAACCAAGTAAGGATTGTGGTTATTTTGTTTAAGAGAAATACGCTTCAAAGTTCTTTTTTCTTTACTTCTTCTTCTTCTTTATTTCTCTTTTATTTTACTTTTTACAATGTAGGATTATTCACAATTTATTTTTGTCAATACCTCTGACTGCTTAACGCAAATATTCTTTTTCTACTCACTACTCTCTTCCGCAACTATTCTATTTATATACATTTTTACAAGAATATTACTATAGCTGAATTCATAATTTTGTATTTAGCTCGTTAACCCGCTTTTCTGGTACTCGTTCATTGAGCCATACTCTTGTGGCTTTATACGCCTAATCCAGTATATCTACAATTTGCTCAACGGATCAGAGAAGTGTACAGTCCGTCGTGAACGCACTTCGCACGTTCCTTTTCGACGTGTAAAACGGTTGATTTATTTATCATGCATCTTGTTAATTTTATCATATGTCGATTAGTTTTTTTGTGTCATTTTAACAGAAAACCACAGGAGAACAGGTGTTTCTTAACAAATTGCGGTGGAATAATTTCATTGTCCGTAATCGCTAACAAACTATCATGTCCCCTCAGAAGGGACAACCGAGTGATATGTTAGACTTACGTTGTCCCCTCAGAGGGGACAGCCGAGTGCAAAGGGTTAAAATGTCTAAATACTACTACTTAGCCATTTTTGCTAACGAATTTTTTAGAATGGGGCGTTATATGGCTAGTGGTTGAAAAAGTGAACAGGTCCGAACCATTTTCAATAGCACTCGTCCTCGGGCGAAAACACGTCGCTGTACCAAATTTCATCAAGATATCTCAAAAATTGCGACCTGTAGCTTGAACACAAATTTACATGGACAGGCGTCAGACAGATAGACAGGCTTAGATCAATTGAGATAATGATTTTGAATCGATCGGTATAATAAAGCGCTTCCGCATCTTACATACAACCGCACTAAGTTAATATACCCTGTACCACAAGTGATGTAGGGTATAAGAAGCATGGACTCATCGAGAATAACCATCGCCATCGCCATATTCATCCATGATACTACGCATTCGGTGAAATTCGGAAGGGTTTATTTACTACGAACTTGTAAAAGCTGGTGAAACTATTACATTTGAACGATATCAAGGCCATCTAGTCAAACTAAGTTATTCGCCGGAAGACGAAGCATCATCAGACGAGGCATGCTAACGGCCGTCCGTATACAAGAAAAGCAATCAAGCGAGCAATCAATCAATTTATACTGAAAGCTTCTCCCGATTGCGTTTCATTCTACAGACCTGACTCACTACCACCTGCCCAAATTCATGCAGTCATATTTAGAAAATCAGCGGCTCAGAAAAGACGAAGTTGTGCGAAAATGGCTCGATAACAATTTCGTCTCGAAAACAGGAAGTTTCTGCCGCGAGGACGTCTGTAAACTGTATCCGATAAATGGCAAAAGACCATAGATAACGATTGTGAATCTTTCGACTATCAAGCTTTGTAAAAATTATATCTTAAAAAAATTTATATTTTATCAAAGAAAATACAGAATTTATTTGCAAACCTAACGTCTCGAAAGTATTCCCTCGAATGTATTGTAAGTAATATATAAATAAATATCATTGTAATATATAATCTAAGCTAATTAATTGCTCTTGCAATCGCTCACACCTCGACTGATATCAAGTTTTCTTTCCATCCATCAATCGCTTTACGTATGTTTTCCATACGACAAAGGCTTTAGGATCACTATAATTGTCGACAAGAATACTTTAGTGCACCATTTTCTTGCTTAATCCAGTTATACCACTTAAGACTACCGCAGAGAACAAAAAATAATTAGTATTTGTGCAAACTCTACTTCATGGTCGCTTATGTTAATACATACGTATACACATATTGTTACTCATAGATAGATGTATATAATCAAGATGTATGAGACTATTTTCAGTGCAATAGTGCTCTAAGTGCCGTTAAGTTCAGCTGAGCTGTGTTGTCATAGAACCTCAGGTGCCTTTTCTCTTTTGTACTTTTCGCAGCCCCTCCTTAACTTGCTAACGCCTTAGAACGAGATATGTGGGCATGTGATTTTCTTCACACACACACACACACACATACACACACACACACACACACACACACACACATGAAAACTTATCTATTCATTGTTTTTTGTGTTTATGGAATAGAATTTTTAGATCGTTATTAAATCGTTCTTAATTTCTATCGATTGTTTAGTAATAAATTTTTCCTGCAACACAGTTTTTATTATGAAATGAATTCGTTTATAAAACGTGATTAAAACATAAAATGTAATATAACTTGCAGGTGATAGATGATCGATTGGCGGGGAGATCGAAAAAGAGAGGAAGCCAGTGTCGTTATATACACTATGCTACTTGTGACTGATAATAAATGAACTTCAATGAAATGAATAGGAAAAATATGATTGAACTGAATTTATAGATCGTGTT
The DNA here is from genome assembly GCA_000688735.1 of Glossina austeni. Lineage (NCBI taxonomy): Eukaryota > Metazoa > Arthropoda > Insecta > Diptera > Glossinidae > Glossina > Glossina austeni. Next base: position 1,761,276 of record KK502423.1, on the reverse strand, counting down.
TTTATTTTATTGATGTATAAAATATTAAAGTCTTAATATAACTTCAGCATGTTTGTTTTAATTGATTTTTATTTTACTTGTTTTCAAATAAATGAAATTTTTATATACCACTTGAGGTATATTAAGTTTTCGCAGATGTATGCAACACCCAGCAAGACATAAAATACATCCATCTTGTATTAAACCGATCGGTTTAAAAGATGATTCTTGAGCTTCTCTGCCAGTCCCGCTGCCAGTTCTCTGTCCGCAAATTATTAATGTCAGCCTAGGAATCGTAAATATTTGGGATTGAAATTTTGTACAGTGACTTGGTTTGGCCTACGGAACAACCCTATGGAAATGCATTGGACCAGATCACTCAAGGCGTTACATGAAAAAATTTTCTAATTGACAAAATTTCTCAGCAAAAATTTGTATAAAATTTGGATCGGATAAGCCAATTTTTTTTGAACCCGCTCTCATGTAACTGTTCCTTCAAAAAGTAAGACTTTGTTCACTAACTAAGTGTTCAGTTTTTATGAGCAAAGTTGTTCCGTAATAGTAATTTGACACAAGAACACACGAAAATTCAGCAAATTTAAACCACAAAGGTCTGTCCTTTGGATTCCACCCCCATATAGAAGTTCTCATGAAAGCTAAGCTTTCATATGGCGGCAAAATACAATTTTTGTTCTATAATCCTGATTCGATTTGAGCATGTCTCTCCGTCTAAGCTATGTCGGACTCTCCATCTGTGGTCTGTTCATGTTTTCCTGTGTTTGTGTTTACAGAACGGTGGATTTGCGATATTTTCGTGATATTTGATATACTGCTATGGGTTAACCCAAAGGCGAACGATATTGTAAACCTTCTATTTTTAGTATTTCTTAAGGAAAACCGCAGAAAAGAATATTTTGGGAACTTTGGTTGGGATGATGTGGAAAGCTTAGATGGCATCACTTTTTTCAAATTAATCGCCTCCTTTTTATGGCAACAACATATAGTTTTTAGCATTTTATGATGACAGTGACGTACTATGATGACGTACGAACCTACTGTGGGAAGTGTGGACTACATAGGCATAAATTTTACACCGTTCCACCTGAAAAGTATGACCAAGGTAAGCGAAAGATTGTATGAGGCAAAATAGTGAGGTAAATTAATAGTCGGTTTTGCCTGACAATAATGTTTTAGTTCATTTCTTTTTATTTCATCGTTTTACAATTTATTACATGCGCGTTTAAATGCAATGCGAAGATAACATTTTATCTTAAGTGTGGCGAAAACTCTATTAGAGTGAGTTGGGGTTAGAAACATATTCGAATTCTCTATGTCGATCAAGCGAACCGTTCTAGAATATAGAAATATCCACTAGTGTATAACAAATATTTTTGTTAGCAAAAATAGACAGATCAACATATATTACGTGTTCGTCGATCGGTTGAAATGACGATTACTGTCTTATACAAAAAAACAAATTTGGCCCGCAATTTGTCCTCTTTCTTTATATGAGATTAAAATAAAATTCCAAATGGTTCTCAGAACGCTTCACGCTTCTACCAAATCAATCAAAAGTCATTGCTGCCCAAAGTGCTGTAGGACGAATTGTTGGAATGCTTTAGCTGGAAATGTCACAGCGATAGCGTGGATTGTAGCGATGTGTGTTAGTCGCTGCATCTAGTTTGAAGTTCGTAATTTATTCGAGTAAAACGATGGCTGTCGGAGGGAAGTGATTACACAAAAAGAGGAAGAGAGCTGACCGGAGCCTAGTGATCAGAAAGTGCTGCGCTTTTATCGACTGAGCACTCACTATAAACTTCGATCAAAACAAGCTATTCCACGATGAGATTTGAAGCTGTGAACAATGACTTCATAATTACGACTCTTCCCTATTCGTCTATTCATAGGGAAATAATTTCTTTTCATTCACACATATAAGCAACACTCACAGTTGACGCTGTTGAGCACTTTTTTACTTACGAAATGTTGTTATATTGGCCCTTAAAGCGAATGCGTTGAACAACAATACGGTACTGGTACGGTACGGTCAAATCCATGTCGAGTGATTAATTATACCATACACCCACTTGTGGTACAAGGGTAACACTTAAAATTTATGAGGATATACAAAAGTTATACAAAGTCCAGAAGGACTTTAGATCTTCCCACCTATTATTACACCGATCGATTCAGAGTCACATTCTGAATCGTCTTGTTTCTTCTGTTCAACCTGTTCAACATGTCGCAATTTGCGAGATATTTTGATGAAATTTGGTATGACGACGAAAACTATTGAAAATGATTCGGATCGGATCAATTTTTCGATAACTTCCACTATAACGCTTCATATTGAAAAGTCATTATGTGAAAATCACTGTATTAAGCGAAGCGATGTAGGGTATTTGATGGTGAGCCATATCCCCCCAAAGTGTTTTTACTTGGTTTACTACTAAAATTAGTATTTAAAGTAAAGCAGCTCACTTCACAATTCGATTAGAAGGAGTGGTTTTGAGCTCTCTTTTATATATATAATCAATCGTTGATCAAAATACAAATTTCGTGACTCATAATTATGACAACTGGAATATTAGAGTGACATTGATTTGTGATCTCGTTTTATGCCAATAAATGTCAGTTAATTTTCAAACTTCGCAACAACAACAACAAAAAGTTTATTCATTTGCCTATCATATAGATACCGGTTTCACCATACAGTACGTAATACATACAACGACCCATTTGATTAATAAAAAAAATAAATAAAAAAAAACAGAAATTAGAACATAGCGTCCACTGCAATGATCGCATTTAGCTATATTCAGATGAACATATATGAAAACAGAAGAAAATAACTGATTGGCGATAAGTAAGTCAAGTGATTGATTATGACAAGCTAAGCACAGGTGACATGCCAAACAAGTGGACGTAACAGCGATTGTATAAATATGGAATGTAAACGAAACGCAGTAACATGATTGACATACATGGGCAGTCGAGTCAATTTGAATTGATTGCGGATTGTGTGAACGGTTTCAGTAAGCGAATGCGGTCGAATGCGAACGACAATTTTTTTAGCATCAAAATTCAATCATTTGCAAAATGTGGTCATCACCATCATTCAAAGTTAAATCGCTAAAGTATATCTTTTGGCATTGCTTACGTACACGCACCATAAGAGCAGCTTTGCAAAGCAACTGACCGATATAAGCTTCCGTATGACAGCTTTGCATCTAAGAGAGATGAATGCGTTTGATTGATCGTGAGAATGCAGTTTTAAGTTTTATTCGCATGTTTCCATACGGCCTGCTGATCAATGCGTTTTTAGTCATTAGAAACAGAAGAATACTTTATTTTTTTTGTAATGATTGATTATGTTTGTCGTACACTTATCAAATTGAATCTGAACATTCTGTTATTAATTTGACTATCGTCGTCTTCTTAATCAAGTGTATGTACTAAAGAAACCGGTTTACGTTTTCGTTTTACTTCAATGATTCATATGAATATATGTTTTGTTGTTGCCTTGTTCTAGTTCTTCTTCTTTGAAAAAGAGTACTTGTTATGACTTGCGTTCAGTAATAATGTGCGTTTCATGCATAGTTTTAATGCGTTAAAAATATGTCTGCGTTGGCGACAAATTTACACATTTTAATGCAATCAAAAGACAGGTTCATTAATTGATGCGCACACATTGCCACCGAGCAAAAACCTAAAACCATATAAACGCAAGCGCACGTATTTCTTTATGCCCTGCATTTTCTATTCAGCGACCAAGTCATCTTCAGTTTTTACTTTTATAAAATTATATGGAAACGGAAGGAATAACATACGGAGAGGAGATCTGCTCATCTTTACGAAATGCACTTTGCTCGATCGACCAAAAGCTTTCTTGTTCCTCCCCAGTATACCGCAAAATAAAGATGGCAAGAAAATACAGTGGCGGTGGTAATGATAGTAATTGAAATCATCCGTCATCATCTTTTTCACTTCATTGTGGAAAACTAGACGCGTAATAGTACATGATCAAGAAATATTAAACCCCTTCTCAGAATGTTGAGAAACCTTAAAGTCAGCTCGATGGAGCTCGAAGAACGATAATTAATTTCCCATGAAGCAAGAGGTCTCCTAAAGATCTCAAGAGGGTTGGGAGTAAATTATGGCCGACTCCATTGTTAACTGATGGCATTCTGTGACCGGTTTATGATTATATTGCTCGAGAGTAATTTGCCGATTGAAAGATTCTATGTTCGATAGTAAAAATAATACCGACAGTTGTAGACTCTTTACTTCTTACAACGAGCCTACAATCCGCTGCTATCGAGATGACTCGATATTAAGAACCATGTATCGGCAGTTGCAAAAAATTTTATCTCAGATTTTATATATTTTTTAAATATTTTGTTATTCGGTATGGAAAACCATTAAAAGTCCTCAATAAGATAACGTTACAAGTTATTATGAATAAAAGAAAAGCAGGCGATAGGTGCTCAGGAAATCAGGAAAACAGCAGGTAATTCGCCGCTTGGTAATAAAAAAAAATTTATAACTCTCTGAATAATAATTTCTGGACAATTAACTTTATCCGCGCCTTTTTGCTTAAGTCTTCTCTTTGAACCTCTGATCCAATGCACAGATCTAAGAGAAAGAGTTGCTTTTTTTGCAGATCAAAAATTCGAGATTTCTATCCCATTATAACATATTAGTATTATTGTATTGGACATACCTTTGGTCCATATCAACTTTCGAAAACCAAGTCTTTATGCAAACTTAGTTCTGCATAAAACGGTTTCTCTCTCCCACAGGAATTATAATTAAACGATTTTCTTAGAATTGGCAAATATAGGCGCAGTACGATTATGTAATAAATGTTACATTTTAATAAACTACGCCAGTCTTAGAAGAGATGTTTTTTTTTTATGTTTATTTCATAAAGTGGTGACAATTTTTCACACGATTGTTCGCAATACAAGTTTTTTTATATGAGTTCCTAAAAATTGGTTAAAGAGGAAAAAATGAAGCCACACTGTCTATGCATGTACGTATGTTTGTTTGCTTAATGCATTATACGCCCAACAACAAAAGCGCAAAAGCAACAGCTATACACATGTCTCTTATGTATGAATTTTCTACCTGCAGCAGTTGCACGTTAAAAGGCTCCCGAAAAAGAAACAAAATAAAGTGTATAATAAAAGTTAAAATTGTTGGTAACACGCAAGGTTGTCAATTTATGTTGTCTTGTATCATCTGAAAAGAAAATTGACTTAAAAATGCTCACGTACCGAACGATATACACATTTATTTACCTGTTGCAGCTTCCTTAATTTTTTTTTTGTTTTTTGTTTTTGTTTTTTTTTTATTATTTTCTTAAGCCACCATACTGAGCGAAAGCAATATTATTGACTGAATTTGTTACATACGTTGCATCGTCAATCAATTTTTTTTTTTTTTTTTTTTTTTTTTTTTGTTTGAGTGAGTTCTCGATTTTATGTGTAGGTTTTCTAAGCTAGCTGAGTGATTGAATATGTGTGTATGTTTATTTGCGCAGAAACTTGCCATAAAACTTTTCTTACTTTTGTGTGTGGTTTGATTGACATTTCAATTAAAAAATTAGTCAGATCGCGGTACGTACATAATGCATTATTTCTCATGTATGTGTACATATGTGCGAATTGTGTTTATTTATTATATCCTCCTTCAGAAAATAACTTCACTTTGTTAATTGATTTGTTACATCCAGCATATAAAGACCTACGAAATATAGCGCAGTCTGTAGAAACAATTGCGTGATCTTTGTTCCGTTTATTTGATTGACTCTAAGTACCGCAAGTATGTTATGTTATGTTATGTAAGTTTCATCACAATTGCGTTCAAGAATTTGAAATATTTTGTTACGTAAAATTCCCTTTCGTTTATGCCTTACATCCCTAATATATTGTAAACTGGCTTTGTAACCCTGGATTTGGGAGCAGCGTAGGACTTTGTATATAAAATTAGAAAAGCTATTTACCGAAAATTATTTGCAAAGTTAAGCGAACTTTTTTACTGCGGTTAGAGATTTATAACTTCAAAGTGCTTCATTTTACCGGACTTACTAACACACTTGAACGAGTTTTTCTCTTTAAGGCCCCGAGTCAACGTTCTCGATACGAGGGAATCCTTTAATGAAAAATTTCATCCTTCAGCAGTTAATTGTATGTTAATTGCACAAAGAGTCTGCATCCTATGACGCGAATGGGAAATTATTGCAAACGTCGATTAAGTTTTATTACTTTCGTAATATTTTGGGAAACTTTGTTTTCCAGAAAATTAGGCGGTTTTTATGTAGAGGGAGAGAGAGAGTAACACTCATTTTACCGGCACATCATTAACCATATGTTTCTCTTAAACAAATGTCAAACCGGTCACTTTCCCGATCAAACCGTCAATTTTTTGTGAGCTTTCGTCAATTTTTTCTGGCGCTTAATCATAAATTGGAAAACTTCAAAAAACACCGTGTATTTGTGTTTCACTTTTGACTAAGCAAATAACAAGAGAGCATAGTGAAAAGATGCAAAACGAAAGCTTTTAAATATTAAAAGAAAATATAAAAAGGAAAACATTTTTTTTTGATTTCATACCACGCATCAGTTGTAGTGTAAACGTACAATAAGTTTGTGCGAATGTATGCGATACACAGAAGAACTTGAGATAAATCCACCTTCCATTACTTTCTGAATTGATTTAACTTTGTCTGTCTGTCCGTCCTTCATATGAGATATTTTGATGAAATTTGGCACACTGACGTTTTTTGGCTTAAAGACGAATGCTAATGACAATGCTTCGGCTGGGAGCACTTCTTCAACAACTCCCCTTGTAATGCCTTTTTTGAAAAGTCGTTTTAAGAATAAATGTAGGGTGGTGAAGAGTATTTAATGCTGGGTCGTGTAACCCAGTGTAACGTTTTTAATTGTTTTATTATTAGCCTATTATTTAGTGATCAACTTCATTAGATTGGAGCGTAAAAGACGGCTAACTGTTTGCATTGTTTGCAAATAAGAATTTTTGTATTAAAATAACAAACATATTAATAACAATAATTTCCCTTAAATTTGCTTCGTTTTTAAAATCTGTGTCTTTTTTTGTGATTTTCATAAACTAACAACTTTACGTCCACGCAAACTTGACATTGGAGAGTTTTTGCAAGTTTTGCGCCAGGATATGAAATTTGAGAGAAAATGCCAACCGAACCCAGTCACAAATTTTATGACAATTGCTGACTGAAAATGACAGAATACGGATTCTACCAAGTACCATATTTCCGCGAGAATATTTTTAATTTTTCCCACATATGTTTAAGCAGCTTTTGAAGTTTAAAGAAAATCAAATCAATGCTGTGCGTATTCATTCAGTCGGACAAAATAGGCATTCAAGGCATAGGCATTTCGCCACGAAAGAAATAATGAATAGCAGTCCTATCAAAACTAATTATAATTATTTTTTGCATTTGATTTAAATGTTTTCTCTTTAAACAAATATGTGAGTACAGAGAGAACGAGAGATAGATAGATAGATAGATGGGTAGATAGATAGATAGATAGATGGATAGATGGATAGATAGATAGATAGGTAGCTTGATAGAGAGAGAGAGAGAGAAAGAGATAGACTGCTGTAAAAATGAAAAGTTGTTCACTAAAACTACATTACAATGTTCTATAATAAATAAAGTAACTCAAGTCATCCATCACAAAATAAAGTTTCGGTAAAATTTCAATGGCAGCATCAACTCTTAGATCCCTTTAGTCAGACAGACGCCATCGGAAATGCAAATATTTATTTAAACTTTCTTTTTTCGCGAAACCGACGAAACAGACTGATGAGTGGAGTATAGCTTCTTCTTTCTCTCTTTCCTCTTCCTATACTTTTATATGAGATAATATTTGCTAACGTCTATAAACGTGCGCTTTTTTTCTTTATGTAATCATTTCATGCACGCGTTCTCTTCAACGCCGCATAACCCCATTCATTTATTAATTCCTTCATTTATTCGTAAATGTTTACACACGTCCACACACACACACACGCACACGCATGTATATATATATATTATATATAAAATTTCCATATTGCCACTTAAGCAGCGGCAGCAGCACATATTACTGGCATTATTGCTAATAGAAGCACAACTACTGCTAAAGTAATTTTGGCTGGTGCTGCTACTGCTGGTTTTGCCTCCTCTATGTCAAAATTTGATTTACTGTTTTAATTTCAAGTTAAAAACCTGTCAAAAATAAATCATTCAATCGTTACAGTTTTTGTCAGCGCACAACGCTGTTGTTGGCTGCTGCTCCCGATTCTCGATGCCATGTATTATAAAACATGACTCGCATATAGCATTGTACGGTAGTAATGCAGTGAGAGTCTGCGTCGATGCTTACTCTCGCTCTTTTGCCTATTCTCTTGAGGTTTTCAACACATTTGGCGCGACAAACTGGAGCAAAATTGTCACCACGAACGTTTGCCAACCGTGAACTTTGCATATTTTTTACTTAATTTATTAAAAATCCGCCAGCGACTACAAATGCATACACGGACACGATAACCATTTCAACGATGCTAAAGAGCATTTTTAAAGGCAGCAACAACGCTGCGATTGTGAGAAAACTGTCAATAAAACATTCGTTGAGACACTTGTTGGATGTGTGTGGTCATAAACCGGTTTAAGTTCTGGGATAATGGGATGAGCAATATATTTTCTGCTATATTCTCTGAGAGATAGATGCGTTTTCTTAATTCTAGATTAAGGGCCATACGTTTTTATTTAAAAAGGATCATACCGTATATCTTTGTACGCTTACAAATAAGGCGATGCACAAACGAACACAATCTGTAACAAAGTTGTCCGCTACGTCGCAAGGCGCATGGTCTTCAATTTCATTGTCTTATTATTTAGACTTAATTGCGACCAGGCCAACGACATATGCAGTTTTGGCAAACACAGGAAAAATATATGACTTTCCACGGTTTAGAGGTTTCATAAGGATTTCTGCATTGAAAATGCTTGAAGTCCATCTTCTACGCAGATTTAATCTGAAACATATAATTTTAGAAAGGCCTGTCACAGTGTCTCCACAAATTTTCTTGCAATTTCATTACATAATTCTGGTTAGCGCGTTCGCTCCTTCAAAGTGTTTAAAGTGTTTCAAACGAAGCGAGTTTTAAGACCCATGGAGTGTTGTGAAGGAGCTACGGTGAATGATAAGAGGCAATGAAAGCAGTCCGTCAGTTGGTCAGTTGCCTAAATTTGTCGGCCGATCGAAGGGCCTGTGGAGAGCTGGGCCACGAAATGAAAAATATCTTTTAAGACAATCTTTAACATTCTGATTTATATCTTGTGCGTGCAGAGAAGTCAATTAAGTCTGTCATCATTTTGGAAGAATTTGGTAAAGAAGACTTAAGTAACGTAAATTTATTTTAAAAAAAGCAGAAAAATATTAGGTTGGGGAAAAAGAAATCCATTATTTTTTCGGTAGATGGCTGCACTGGTAGATTTCTCGTAAAGTAACGATCAAACAATTTCAGATTTATGCTCGATGGAAAGGTGACATTTCGCAGTAAAAAAAATTCTTTTGTTGTTTTTTGTTTGGTGCATTCAGTTGTGAGTTACAGCGTGTTAAAAATGGAAGTGAACAAAGAGAAAATTCGGTACATTTTACAGTTTTTCTTTGACAAAGGCGAAAATGCAAGCCAGGCGGCTAAAATTGTGAATGGTGTTTATGGTTCCGATACTGTAACAGCCAATTATGTGCAATTTTGGTTTCGTAGACTCCGTTCAGGAATTTTTGATGTCAAAGATGCACCTCGCACAGGTAGGCCGGTCGTCGAAAATGTCGATAAAATCGGAGAAATGATCGAAGTTGACCGGCATGTTAGCAGTCGTAACATCGCCCAGGAGCTAAAAATCGACCATAAAACAGTTTTAAACCATTTACACAAAGCTGGATTCAAAAAGAAGCTCGATGTTTGGATGCCACACCAATTAACAGAAAAAAACATGATGGATCGAATTTCCATCTGCGAAGCCTTGGCCAAACGGAATGAGACAGACCCATTTCTTAAACGGATGGTGACTGGAGATGAGAAATGGATCACATACAATAACCCTGTGCGAAAACGATCGTGGTCAAAGAGCGGTGAAGCACCTCAAACGGCCAGGAAGGTTTTGCTATGCATTTGGTGGGACTGGAAGGGGATTATTTATTATGAGTTGCTTCCATATGGCCAAACGCTAAATTCTGATCTCAACAAAATGGTGCATATTTGACCCAAATCGGACAATCCGAAGCATGTTAAATAAAGTCCCGAAGTTCATATAAAAATAATGGATTTCTTTTTCCCCAACCTAATATATAAAATATGTTTTTCTCTTTCTTTTTACTAATTTGTGTACTTTCTCGCCATCCAGCGGTGGAGATGATAGTTTAAATTTTAAAATCGATTCGCTTTCAACGAGTCGGTTAGAATAAACCTCAAAGTCGATTCAAACTGGATCTTTGTTTAGGGACTTTTCCTCTTTTCTTTCATTCTGATTAATAGAGAAACAGAAAGACTTCTTTTTACGTTCACATACGCTAATGTGATCTTTTCCATGCACAGCGATTCGTCTGCCTGTGAAAATTTATTGAAACTTGCGAATTTCTTCATAAAGAAAGCGTTACGTATTCCAATTCAATGCCAATCACCGTATCTACGGTGAGTTCTGCAATATGTGACTATTCGTGGTCACGCCCAAAAATCTCCCTATTATATCCTTGAGCATATTGAGTCCATTCTTTTCTGAACAATTGTCTCTTTTGCATCGGTCGTACTCACTAGCGGTCTTCGGCGATGGTTTCATGGGCATTCGTTGCTAAGCTCGTCAAGCATTACATTTAATTTATTCACGAAAAAGACAGCATGGCTTCGTAGTATGGACATAGGCCTTTACTATCGATATAAGGAATGCACTTGGTCAGCATCGATGCTTTTTACACTGCGGGTCATCGCATCGCGGTCCACTTTTCATTGCCTATTACGGTTCAGCAGCATTTGTCTTTGAATTAGACAAGACAACAATTCCTGTAACTGTACATATGTTTTACAGCTCAAACACCCACATGGGACCATGTAGTCTCTCACAAAGATATTGCTTTGACATGTAAAGGTGTTAGTAAGAGCGCGAAAAAGCTGTAAAAGTTAAAGTCGGCACTTATCTTGAATTGATATGTAAATTTAAGACATATGGACAAGAGCAGGTATCACTCAGGTCGGCTGTATCGAATTCGAATGATCAAGCAGAAGATTTCTGGCTCTAATATTCGAACAGTAGGCTTGGGTCGTCCTTACGGTGAATGCCGAGAGGAGCACTCTCTTTTAAGTTCATCTTAGAATGTATAGGCGTGAGGTCCACCGCGTCTGCTTAAATAATTTCTGTAGAAAACCCCAAAAAGAAAGAGAAAGAGTAACGTACCATAAAATACGACGCTTTCCGCCACTTGTCAATAAACTCCCCACATGTAATCTTAACGATATAGTAATCATTGCTATTAAGATATTTGCGTAGAAAACCAAGTCGGTCTATCTCTAGGAATTAAAACGACTCTTGCCTTTTACAAACTGGACTTAATAAGTAAAAAATAATGAGAACTTGCATGCATGAATAACTGACTTATTTGTCAGATGCCCACGTTAGACGTCTAAGTTAAATGGAAACTGGATTAGAGAAATCGTAATCAGTCTTAGGGAAGATGTACACTTATTAGTATATAAGACATAAAAGGTGAGTAAGGTCCATATCCATAGACAAATGTAGTGGAGTAGAATTAAACGCGTCGCTGGTACCTGGTCATTTTTTTGCACCTTATGGGCATGCCGTTAACTCGATTTAATTCATGTTCAATGTAACTTGAAAAGGGGGCAGAGATTTGAAACCAATTTTTGTTCTGCCAGGCCATAGGCAAACTGGCGGAGTTAAGTCGTTGATTAAGGGTAAAGTCGACTTCACGGCGTCTCCGATATGCATATGGCTGTCTACACTTGCAAGCTTCTTATTCAAAGTTTACATCAGTTATTAGTCGAGAGAAGAAGAAGAAGAAATTTAACTCCTGGGTAAATATTTACAAAGAGCAGTTGAAAATCGTTTAATGTCGAGCTCAAAAACATGTTGCTGTTTATTTAATAGGTCAACGATAAACGGCATATGGTAGGAAAATGATCGAAACCGAAACTACAAGCAAAGATAAAATTTAATTGTCTTAAGTACCGCACGTTTTAAGTTTTTTTCGAACTGAAACCAATGTACGCCAGAGAGTGAAAAGTAAATCTTCTTTTTTCGAAACTAACATATTGGAGGATCACTCTATTGTGGTAAGTTTTTAAGTCTTCAAAACACATAGCGTGGATATGGAAAAAGGCGGCACCATCAGTGAGTTTAACTTCTTGCTGTAGAAGCAAGTTATTGCCTTTGATTTTTTAAAAGTTTTCACAAAAAATAAAAAAGAACAAAATTTCTTGTTTACAAATCTCCACTAATTAATCCGTGACATAATCGATGATTTATGAGGCGCAGCATCATTTTTATAACAACTCAAGAAGTGAAAGTACATCAACAATAAGGAAATGGAACGTTAAGCTCCAAAGCAGAGCATGCAGTCGCGAATAATATGTTGTTGAATGTCTTTGCAATAAATATGCGTATGGTGGGGCTATGCAGCCGCTAGTATTGCTATAGTGATGGTGTGGATAAATGCAAATGTTGACAAATGATTAATTGCACAGATTTGAATAAACGATGAGGAGTTAGTATTGCAAGTTAAGAAGATCATCAGTCCAGAATGGAAACGAGGGCAGGTGAAGAATATAAAAGAATATAAATGAGAAATGCATTTTAAGAATTTTTTTTATTTTTATTTTTTTTTTTTTTTAATTCTCTATATTGCATTTACAATCTATCTAATAAAGATAATAAGTGAGTATTGTGGATAGGTGTCGTAAATAAGAGGGGTCGTTGTCTTCCATTCGAAGCAATGCAATATGTACATATGAGGTATTTACATCCATATGAGGTATTTAAGCAAATGAACAAACAAAGTAAGAACATATTCTTAAATTTGCTTAAGAAACAAAAATAATTTAATTTGTAAATAGTAAGTCCAGTACGTACGAAATCTTTTCTCAATCTTTTTACTTCACTGAGTTAATCTGTTACAGATATACCTAACCGATTTAAGATTGGAAAAACCGGACAGATAGACAGATTCAAAGAAAGTCTCTTTGATGAAATGTTATAGTAAAAAGTACGCACACACACAGATTTAGTTTCACTTGTAGTAAAGTATGAAACTATTAAGATGGTCATAGCTCTTGCTGCAGAATGCTGCGCCAGTTGAATGATATCAATGCGTTCATGAATAGTGGCTTTCGCGATGGACTGTCAAAGAGGTAGTTGAAAGATGTCATTGATCAATCTCATGCCAATCTGTTCTTAAGACTGAAAAACTATTTATAGGCTTTCAAGCAAAATTCTAGATAACGAAAATTGAATTTAAACTGGATTCGAGAAACAATTCGTTTTCGTCGATGTAAAAACGAAACGTACTTATATGTTAGACATAATGAAGCTCACCTAAATATCGTCGCTGCTTATCTCGACGGATTATTAAAAGATCGTTGATTGATCGCAGGAAAGTGAAGGCAGGTGAGCAGGAACCAACGCACTATTTTTTGAGTAAAAGCAGTTACCCAAAACATCCATCTAAGAAGTTATTGCAGAAGTAGAGGATCGAAGATCAGCGTCCACCCTATTGCAGGCAAAACATCAAGTAAAGTGTGAGAGCAGTGTTTGTAAACAGAAAGATGACGAGGAGCTTCAATTTTTAACTGGATCTAAGAAAATGCACTCGTTCGGATATTTTACGTTCTGGGTATAAATTCCCACAATATACAAACAATCTTCTTCTTCAAGAGCATCTGACAGAGTAGGTGCTCAGTCCGGTTGGTCGTACCTCTTAGATTAGGCTGTAGTTACTCCCTATCCGTGCTTTTCTCTCTCCTCTTCTATGTGACTATCATTGCGTTACGCGTATCCCTTGAATGATCGGCCATATAGAGAAAAAAAAGTGAAACCCTTATCAAGAAAATTTTACTGCTACAAAATGAATTTTTAGTTACTTGGATATCACAAAAGACATGACATGTTAAGACATCACAAAACTGGATGTTATGGGGACGGTCACTACGGAAAATATGCATTAGATAGAAAATCTTTCGTGGGTTATGCTTCCTTTCAAGCTAGCGCAGTGTTCTCGTGGCAATCAAATAAGCAACAATTGCGTTATGTAGCACCCAAACTAGATTTATGGCCTTGCCAGCAGCATCAAAGCAAGCGCTATATCTGACGACTCTTTTGAACAAAGTTCAGCTTCGTTAGTCTAATGCTTTTGTTATAAGTAGTGACAATGTAGGTGCTATGCGTTTGGTAAAGCATACAGTTTAATATGGCGAAACTAAAACCGATTACTAAATAAAATGAAAACCTTGGAATAGAAATGCAACAATAGCTGACGTAAGGACAAAAAATTTGTCCATTTCATTAATACAAATGGCGAAGTTAAACTAATGTGTGTATGACTACTAATCTTGAGAAGGATCATTCAGTTATATATAATAGTCACTATTAGAAAGAGAGAATTTTTTTTCATTAGAAATGTTAAATAATTTGTTAAAAAATTATTATCCACTTTTTTAGCTCATCAATAAAAACTTTATTTCGGCAGCAGGCGTCTTTGCGCGTTTATTACTTTACAACAACAGTTATGAATGTAACAACACTTGAAAGAAACCCCTACGTAGAGCCGTAAGAGCAGAAGAAAAAACGCTCATAATGACATGCGAATAACTGATAAAACAACTTTTTATTTATAAGTTTGTAAGTATTTGTGCATACTTATTGTACATTACAATTTATTAATTTGTATACATTTTGAAGAAACATATACATATAGCACACACGCGTACACATACATACACATATACACACACACACACACCCATACGCGCGCATACATGCATACATATCCATAAAATAAATATGACAACAAAATTTATATTAATTTATTGCAGTTCATCTGACACCACCACGACAGAGAGGGACGAGAGACGACTATAGCTAAAGAGAAAATCATCGCATATAAATACACAGATATGAGACATTTGTAAATATACAAATATATGTGTATATAGACAATTTATGATTTTGTTTTGAGTGAACAAAAACTGTCACTGGATTATTATGAAATCATACAATAAACCAAGAAAGTAAATAAGTTAAAGTGACCGGCTATAGATCGGAGTCTGTTGGTGAATAAGTGAATATGTTAGTGTTTAGTTTGTAGAAAATATTTACATAACTAATTCAAAATAATGATGATTTAAGTGTTTTAGATTCATATGTAAATAAACAACGAGACACATGGAGAGATAAAGCAGCCATTAGCTGCTTGCAGTTAATTACTAAAACATATCATTCACGTTATTCATATGGAGACAGTGTCGACACAGTGAACGAGAGGAATTGTTTGCTTAATGTCCAGATAATAAATTTAAATAATGTTAATGATGCGACAAGGGCACATAAAAGGAATGAAAACTACAAAAAAGAAAAAAGACTTCAATTGACAGTAAATCACTCAAGCTGACAGCATATCGATTGCTTGAAAAAGATAAGAGATGAACACACTTTTCAATTCACTAACGCGCTATGAATGCAAAGCTACTATTCTCTCTTTCTCGTGTTCTGCGATAAAGGCGATAAATTAAGAACTTAACATTGGATGATCATAATGACGATACGATAGTAGGAAATTTCTGCTCCTCCACTCGTTAACACGAAAAGAAGCTCGAATGTATAATAATTTCAGCAAAATATAAATAAACAAGAAAATCCTTCCTGCTCCGTTTAATTAATCCACGTTATTGTTCTTTTATTAAATATGGGCGTGTCGTAAAAGCAGTCGAAATTATTCTCACACTCGCCATGTAGATGGTACTGCGAAATATTTCTGCCACTTTTGTCTGTGAACGGTCGATGCCTATGTTACCGGCACATTTTACCAGCAGTAGCAAGCCAGATGAGATTCGCTCTTTATTCATTTATAGACGGTTCAGCCACCTGACTATCGGTACAGCCAGCAAGACATGGGCCTTATATCCATTTATCCAACTCACTTCGTTGTCAGTGTTGGTTTCTGGTTTTTTTCTTATGTATACTCTTCCCATAACCGCAACAGTACCTTGACCGTCCGTCGTAACGTAATGCTAATGCAGCAGTTTTATTAACAGTTCTAGATATGCAGTAATTTTTGGTAGAATAATGATACTCTTAGGCCTCTATTGTGAAGTAAAACTTCTCAGGACCTAATGCCATGTTATACGTCAAAAAATTTCTATCAGTAGATGGTTGTGATTTTTTTTTGGATCTCTTCCCTTTGCTATTAATTTTCAAAAATTTGCAATTCTTAGAATGATATCGCATAGGGGCTTTCGTTTTTTCGTCCGCGAGCTGCAAGTTAATGGATGCTATTCCTGAGTATATTTGTGAACTCATTTCATTTACAGTGGTGTTAATAATGCTTGTAATACTTTCTTTCTTCTAATCTATTACCCCGAGAATACCACATCAATATCGTGAGGAAATTGTTACACTTTTGCCTTACCGAGGTTTGGTACACGCGAAGTGGACTGATCCACTAACTTTTAAAGTCTGCTTTTCAGTTTTTGTATGCAGTCTTTAGTTATGGTTTTAATATATTGGGTCTTAGCTTATAGGTGGAATACAAATACGCATAAACATAATGGGTATTAACTGAAGTGCCACAAGTGCACGTTGAACGAAATCTTCAAGTAGAAGCAAGGCTTAAATGTTATATTTGAATACATCGACTTCATAAACTTATGCGCGCGAGTTTTTATATTCATCTTAGAATCGTTAATACTTACTTTTATTAGAACTAACTAAGGTTTACCTTTTTTTTTAAGGTGTGCGTCAGTTTTTGCGAAATTGCTAAAATAAGTCACCAAAGTTTTTGGGCTTTATCGGGTTTCTAACAGGCCCACAAGAGACCGAAAATTTAACTACATTTTGGTCAAAATATTTTAGATCCCTAGTGACGTTCCAAAATATTTGTTGCGATTACTAACAACCTTAGTTCAAATATGATCTCATTATATTTCTAACGTGAGAAAGAATAGGCGATGAAAGTTTCAAGTTTTCCGAGGTTCCTTAAGTTTTTTATCTATTAAAAGCGTGCTGGTAGGCAGATTTTTTAATATGATTCCCCAAATTGATCTATGATTGACATTTTTCCGTCTTTTGTGTTTCGAAAAAAATATCTATTTTAATTGCCTGGACCATTGAGTGGAAAAAGGTTATCTTAGCCTTATCTCAAAGACTGGAGCTGATGAAAGAGTATTAAGCCGGAGTATTTAAAAGTGTATAATTAAAAGTCTTCAAAAATTTTTAAAGCATCGTATGTTTTATAACACATACAAGAATTACTTGAAAAATCTAAACTAGAACTGCGTTGATTGGGTATACAATTCCCACACCGCGATCAGTTCCTATCTTTCTTTCCTCACTTTCGTTTTACGCATTTGGGGACATTCCCTGAGCGATAGGTCACAAAAAATGAGAATTGACTCGTCTGCGTGTTCTAGTGTCGTTGTTGTAACAGCTGTTCCATCCTTTTTTTCCAATAAATTTCCAAAGCAGTCTTAGAACTCTTACTCTTGCTAGAAATAGGGTACAAGGGCTATACATTGGCTTTTTGTCGCTACGCAAAGTAATAAGATGTGCATATATATTTAAGCGAAGTGCATCATTACTTGCTTTTTACGATCCCACCTGGAATAGATGGTGCCATGATTTCGTTCGGGGGTTAGGCTACTGCAACCCGCATGCTAAAGAAGAGTTCCGCAATTTAAAAAAACAAGACTATATTCCGCTTGGATTGTATTTTTAATGCATGGCACGCATCTCTTGTACAGTGTTATTACTAACAATTCTATGAATTGAATCCATTTTATGTAATGTACACGTTATACCATAAAGCATTACTGTAAAGTTAAAGCTTTCAGATTTTCAGTCAATGGTAGCAATAATTTTTTTCACATATTAACTGATGGAACTAATAGGAAACCATGAATTAAGAGCAAATGCATTCTTCTAGGACTTTTGGTATTGTAATCTTCATTCCAACAAGCGATCGACAGAAAACCAGTTGGAGAAAGCTTTGATTCATTCCATTAACCAACATGGTCCCGATGCGATTTAATTTTGTTCAATGCAATAAACTAGATAGTAGTGTTTGCTGCGAATTTATAGATAAAGAAGTGGCACGTCTTGCGGATATTACGTGTTTCGTTTTTAGACCTGATTTGGGTGCAAATGTTCGAATTGTTTCACTTTCTTTGCAATAAATAATTCATTTATAGACCACAAATTGAATGCAATAAATTTAATGATGGCACAGAGAAGACATTGGAGAATTCCTGAGAGTTTTCTTTTTGTCCTCCCTTTTAATGTTCTGATCTTTTCAAGTTTAACTCTATTATATAAAGGGGTGGCGATTGTAATATTTTTATATTTATTGATAATGTCACTAATGGTCGACAACACTGCTGGTGATACAAAGTTCACCACCATTTAAACCGTCAAGTATGATAAAAGCTTCATCTTGGAATACTCTCATCGCCATAAGAAACAATGAAAACGAAAAGCAGAATGTTTGACAATAACCTACGTTCCCCGGCAGTAATGTTTGTGCTATCAATTGACTTTGGTTTACGATTCTTATGAAAATCCAATGGCCCAACGTAAGTTTTAGAGGAAACTAAAGGATATTTTTTGTAAGATTATTTGACTAGTACTCTGTTTCTAAGTTCCAGCTACTTGCCGTATATAGTTTTTATCCTGCGCAACATCTAAACGAAAAATATGTCAGGATATGAAACTGAAATTTTCGTATATAAAATACACGTGAAAACGATAAAAAATATTGCAATCCCTAGCTATGTATAGACAGAACTTGTAAAAGCACGATCTTGTGTTGCCTTTTTCGTTATTTCGCTGGTTTTTTTGAAAAACAAACGGTATCAATCAATAACAAACTTTCCCGATTCCATCAAATGTAGAATATCGCCTTTGTGGCAGATGGGTTTCCCTCCATGTCCAAGTTATAATAAAAGCATGGCGCCACATTCGTTTATTAGAAAATTTCGTTTTGATATTTATACACCTGGCTCGGTCCCAAATAGTTTGCAATGATGGACGAAGCCTTTGACTTAAAACTGAGTTTTAGTATCAACTTTATTCCAACTAATGGCTTCGCCTAAAATTGACGATCCTGCAATCTCCTAAAGCCTTTTATGCGACATGCCAACTTTTTTTTTAAGTAATCGAACCGGGCTACCTCGAGTCCGAACAATTTTTTCCTCGTAGGAGATCCATATCTTCTGTGACGATGTCGGTGAAATAGTTGGGCAAAATGCAACCAAGAAAAAAAAAAAAGGAAGTCCTGTGAACGACTCATAAGTTAAGCAGCAGATTATAGCCGCAAACTTTGACGATTTTGCTTAGAAAGGTAAATATATCTGAGTTCTAGCTATAATCGATCAAAAAAACAAAAAATATATTGATGTGTCTGGAAGCCTTAAGCTTCAGGATGCTTACGCGTTAATTTAATCTCTGAAAACCTTATCGAGGGAGAGGCTTTTATTTCAAATTCTTTCTTAGAGGCAGGATTCATTTTTCTTTTGTTCGTGCGTGAAAAAGAAAAGAATTTTACCATGTATTTGTTGAGATTTTGACTCATTGGTCACCCATAGGTTTCAATAAAATCCTTCTTCTTCTGTCCGTTTTCTTAAGTTTACACAGGTTTACAATACCAAACGCAATGTGTCTTCGATCAATAATTGTGTACTATATCGCATCACACATTTGTTGAAACGTATATATTTACGCCATTCAGACAATCATCTTCTACCCCATAATCGTTTTATTTGATTTTAAATAATTTATGGTACGCGGCAGTACATAGACACGAATGTTCATGTGTCTTAACATATCAGCCATAAAACTATCATTTTTTTTCTTTTAAAATGTCTATTGCAAGGACATTGTTTCTTTCGCTTCTTCTTTTTTTTTTTTTTTTTTTTTGTTATTTCAAATATATATCTTGTGGAGGACACATTTATCCGTAATTATGGTGGTGGCAATAATGTCCTGTGATGGTGCAATCAGCAGTGTTCAAGCAATAATTCACTTAATTCTTTCATTTCCTTGACTACCCTGATTGCTTGACGGTGTACCCTATATTGCGGCTTACAGGCCAAAAACTATTTGTTTGCTTGTAATCGATCGCTTTGCTATGGTTGAAGCTTCGCAATCATTGGATATTTTATAACATTACATTACAATGATTTACTGATGCCATACAAGATTTTTTGAAAATTTGTTATTTTGCGAAAGCAATAATAAAGCATCGGCAAGAAGACTATGCGCCCTCGAAAACAAAATGTAAACAGAAAAAGCTACCATTTCTACCCAAGTCTACCGACTATCCATTAAAGATTTTACATAGACTTTCATGTCCTCTCTTATTGCAAGTGCTATTAAAGTTCGAATCGATAATGGGTTAACGTATCTACTAAATAATAATAATAATCGTATAAAAATGTAGGTATTTAAAAATATTTATTATCTGGAAAAATGCATGAGCTTTAAGAGTAAACTATAGCAAAAAAAAAAAGTGTTCTGTCATGTAAATGTCATACATTGAAACTGTAACTTTCCATTTACATGGCCAAGATGGCAGAGGAAATTCTAAAGTGTTCTTGCAATAGATTGCATTTTTCAGTTTAGCCATTGATTAACAATAAGTCATAACGTTCAATGTCCATCTGTCCAAGTAACAGGCACATGCAAACTATCAAATCTTATTAAAAGCAATATGCAAGAAAGACAAGATATGCGGAGACTGCAAGTTAACTAAAGCCAGGAATATATCACATAAGTATGCAATGTTTATACAAATACATGCATATCTAATGGCTACAATGGCTAGGATTTTTATATCACAGATAAGAGAATGTTTTATAAAATATAACGAGCTTACCTAGCTTATGTCGAGAGAGAGAAAAAAAAAACAACAATGATAACAATGATTGTCATAAACCAATACCATGGACGATCGAAGGATTGGCAGAGGAGTGTAGCTAAATATTGTGTGCACAAGTTTTGTAATTCACGACAATGCCGCCGAATCTCTGAAGATGTATTAAATTCATCCAAAGGGCTACATAAGCCACAAGTACAAGCCACTGTAATCAAATCTCTTTCTTCCCTTGTGGCAGTACGAGACTCTAACCCGCTAAAAATCACCTTTACTGCTATCCCCTAGCAAGTAGCCATAGCACAGGCCCTTATATACACCTTCACAGAGACCTTTAAACATCCATGTGACCAAATCTTTTCATTCACATACGCTTGTATTGAAATTCGAGGCACAAACACTTCTAATGTATTTTATACCGAAATTTTCAAAATGAGAAAATCTATGCCCACTCACGAGCAAAAGCCATTTTCCGCAATATTCCTGACCATGTCGAGTATTAAAAATTCGATGTTAAGCAAATCAAACTTTCCTTTAGTTGAAGTTTAGATCGATGGTAAGGTACTACTGCGTTCAGCTGTTGTCAACTTCAACAATTCAACTCATCTTTTAAGTGTCGTTGCAGTTAGTAAACAGATTGCATTAGAAATAAGGTCCAAAGGTTTTGTAAGACTCTTGGGGTGCATTATAGTTAGAGGAGGTAAAAAAAGTTTATTCTTTTTAGGGCAAATTTCATCCATCCAATAAGGCTGACGGTTTCATTAATTTTGCACATTCTACTCCATCTCCGTCTAAAAATTTTGCATCACCGGTACGATAAACGTTTCGAATTGATTCTGGATTCTGAATGTCTGGAATTGATGCTTTATTCGCTTTTATATCCATCTACATATCTATACGCCTCAGGTGATTTACGAGGCGAACTTTTGCGAACTATTACAAGCAGAATGTTAACGTTAGTATGCCTTCATTTTCAATTTTTCGATACCAGAATTTTTCCGTAAAGATTTTAACCTATTTCGTTTATGTATATGTTAGAATACATTACAGCTGAAAATGTATCTCGGACAAAGTATTGTGCAAAATATCAAAGTAATCGATTTAATAAACTGTCACCGCCATATAAACTCATATGTTGGCAGAAAGAGCAAAAAAAAAAATATAGAATAACACACATACCTCTTGCGATTTATCTCCGAAAAAAAGGAAGATAGCCAGCCGTATACAAAAGTTTTTTTCAATTATTTTTTTTTTCAGGAATTTATTCTATACAGAGATTCACAAGATATTTATATGTTTTTGTGTACCACGTTCATGTTCATCCATATAAAGTCAAATCAGGTTTTAATATAAAGCTGTATATACCTACACATATCACACACGCACGCACACACACACACACATAGAAACACACGCGCGCATATATATGATTCAATATTTTGTTTGTTATTCCAACAAGTTCAAGTCACGATAATTGCATTCTCAAGAGAGAAAATTGCACAGAGCCTGAACATATTTGATTGCTACAGCTTCTGTTCCTTCTATTGATTTCGTTCAATAATGATGGTTACAGTATGAGGTGTACCTATATGTACACGTATTACTATCAAACGTGATGGTCATCATTTATATACGCATACACATATAAGCTTAGGTATGCATAAAGATTTCAATACATACATATATATATATATATATATGAAATGAAGAAAAAATTTAAGGATTCAATTGGACTGCAGAGTATCATAAGGTATGCATATATGCATAGAAATATTTGTACGTTTTTTGTCGTTCTGATAGCAGCAGCAGCAGGAGCAGCAGAATGTATTTGTGTGATATGAGCTTATAGACGAGCTGGTAAAAAATCATATTGCATACAATTTTATATAGCCAAAGAAATTTCTTCGTCATAAAGAGTGTTAGCTGTAAGATCAAGTATCCAAATTTTAAAGGCACATCGCCACAATCTTCGTGATCAAGATCAGTTTGTAATGAAATGTAATTTTAGAAAAGGAAAACGATGAATAGTCCAAAAAAATCAGGTCATGAGAAGTAAGACTTCTGTAAGTAATTAAATATCAGAGGGCAATATATTTAGTATTAGCATGATTATGAGTTTTGAATAATGGTTTGTTTCTTTTTAGTTCCGTAGGCAGTGTCACGCAATTGAGTAACGCGAAACTGTGTTCTCTGTCAAAGCGACTTAGGCTCCAAGATTCTGCTGGCATTCGATTGAAGACAAATTGCGCTGCTTTTCCTTTTTAAGCAGCAAAAGTACTTCTTACCACTATTCGTGTGCAAATGTTCGGTGTAGGCAGGACAGCTTTTTCATTGCGCAGACAAATCTTCGTTTCATTTCCCGACTAATGACATCTAGGGGGCTCGATTGGGTGCGACGTAGTCAGATTTACTTCAAGCTGATAATAAGTGCGATTGTTTGGACGGTTTGTTGGTGGGTGGGGCTATTATTATCGTCACAGAAAGTATAAGGCCCGTCCTCAACTTCGCCAAGTAATGAGAACTTCTCATTCCTATGCGACATATCCGTATGGCTATGTGTCCGACGTAATACCTGGACTTATATTTATCGATATCTTTTGTTAAAAGGTCTACCATATAGTGTGCACATCGTGACTTGAATTTATCATTGTGTGGCAACGGTTGAGAGATCTTAACAGAACCGCTCTCTATTTTAGATAAATTTTTTCATACTTTTACTAACATTTTCCCATTGGGATATTATAAGATGAGGTGAAATTTTTGAAAATTGCATTATCAGTGTAGTTACTGAAGAGCGTGCTATCTATTGAATACATCTATCTGTAGCAATCAAATAATATCGCGTTAGGTAAGAAAACGTTACGTAGGGAATCGAAAAACTTTGATAAGCGAAAAAAGGTACAGTTCAGAAACAGAAACTAAATTTTATAAACTCAAAACAATATCTACCGGATAACAACATACATACAATAGGTAAATAGAAACATATATACATATTTTCATATTGATTATGCTTACGTTTTCGGTTTATTTCGTTAAATTCACTCATTGTTATCGCTCTATTCTGTCCTAGATTGGTTTACCTGCAACTGCAATATCGACATACGGACAAACGAATCATCATCTATGCTATTATAGGCAAGTATAAGGTTTGCACGCTACCAGCTAGTTTGAAAAAGCACAATTCTACGAGACACGTGTGCGGATGTGTATCCTCCTCGGGTAACAGTGACGCTCAATATGAAACCTTTACGTTTCTTTGCATCAACCGTTCATTTAGAATGCAAATCCAGACTAAGCAAACAAGTAAACTGTTCGCACGATTTAGCCATAGCTAGCACCAAATGGTGCGTTCAGGCCGTCAGGCCGAAGCTGGAAAAAGGCAGTTGGACAGTTGAGCATAGGCCTAATTGTCTGTTTCTAGGAAGCAAAGGATTAAATGACTACACATTATATGAATGTCGCTTAGAATCACACAGTTTGCCCAAATTGTGTATTTTAATAGTATTTCTTAATGTTATCGATATAATTAATTCCGTGGACTTATTGACGAATGTCTCCGATAGAGGTTGTTTCCCTCAAAAGAATATATTTTACCTGAAATGGAAAGCTTTCTGACCCTTGAGCATTGTGCTATCATAGTTATCGCTTGACTCTGGACTCTATTAAGGCCGTAAAATGTACGGCATTAATAATAATCATAACATGATGTAGCAGAAAAGCTTCACTTTGTAGTAAAGGCGGCAGAACAATCACATGCTTCTTGGCTTTATCGCATTTCTAGTTTTACTAACACCAAATTTTGGAGGTTTCGTCTCTTCTTCTCATCTTAAATTAATTCGGCTTTCACAACATCCGAGATTTTCTGTCGGCAACGTGCGTGCATTGGCATGAGAGACGAATCAGGTCTTAACAATTCCGAATGAATGAGTGAATGACATGGCTTCGGTTTTGACATCTTTAATGGGGTTTATTGTTTTATCCATTTTTTCGCAAATTCAGAAATTTCATCTGTAGACTTTCCTTGTAATGAAATATTTACTTTACCTTTTAAATATAGATTAAATAAACTATTGACTAATTATTACGAAAGGTGAAGAGCTCCTACAGGGAAAGTCATTTTCTCAAAGCAATAAAAATTGTGCTATACTCCGTGTTCGATAAAGTATTCCCCTTATGGACCAAATTCTGGTCTATAAGAAAGGAAAACTCTTTAAAGCGAACATAGCGCGCACGGAGTTCTACAACAAGAGATGAACTTTGAACTTCTGCCATTTTGAGTTGTGAATACACAAGTGCCATTTCCATGACATTGACAAGTGAGAAGTAGTTCCTGGCACTTCGAAATCATAAGAACAATAGGCGAATACCTACCTTCTCCAATGAGCACGAGTGTCGGTTGGTGCGTTTTCGGAACGACGATATAGCGGTAGGATGCTATCCTTTCGACCTTTACCGTGGTTGGATTGCGTTATTGAGCGATGTTGGCCGGATTGTGTTAGGCTTGAAATTGATGCTATGGATGTGGGCTACCCTTTCGACCTTCGGACCGTAGTTGGATTGCGTTATTGAGCGATGTTGGCCGCATTGTGTTAGGCTTGAAATTGATGCTATGGATGTGGGCGGCCTTCAGGTGCAGCAGGTGCGGAACAATGGTTCTACAGCGTGATTACTTTGAAGTGATAGCGTTACGAATGCGTAGGAAACCTTGGTATGAACGGAATGTAAACTCTGACTGCTGGGTACTGCCCATCGAGCAATGTCGGGGTGGCTGCTCCGCGGGAGCTATAAACCATGAGTTGCTGATGCTTACTGAACATGCCCATTCACGTTTAAATAACCTCTTGTCACTACGGGCATTGCAAGGGAAAGCCACCCGCTAGGTGCCGTATGGTTTCTACATATAAGTAGATCTTCTGGCAATTAATAAATGCGATGGTTGTCATAGTGGCTATCCGAGAAAGTAGCCGCAGTTCCCTTATCTTAAAGAAAGACTTAATCTCTCAAGTAATTAATGCAATAACGGCGAACTCCGTACAAGCTGTAGATTTCTCTGTTGCTTTTTGATGAAGACCCACTCCCACCTCAAAGTTTTGCTTGAAATTCAAATTTTGATTGTATTTGACATCTTTGGGTGAAAACTCTAAGTAAAGAGAGAGAGAGAGAGAGAGAGAGATATAATAAAACTTGGGCTCTGTAATCAGCATCGAGCACTGCCCAATACCGATAACGTATTGTAAGTAACGTGCAACGAAAAGCTATTTTAGATTGCAAATCTTCCCCAAAAACTAATTGTTAAACTGAAATTTAAAATTTTACAAACTTTATAGAGTTGCCACATAATGTAGTAAAATGGGTGAATAATTTTTATAGGTTTGCCAGTATATATAAAGTGTACCAGCCGTGCTCTTAAAACGCTTCTGGATTCTAAAAATATCAGCAATTTTAAAACACAGCATGATCGCAATAATAATAAAGAGAAAAGCAAACACACGAACATATGTGATTATTACTAAATCAGTGCTTGCATGTGTCCAATAAAAAATATCGAAAAAGTACTCGCATTAGAACGCTATATTTAAGTTAGTACATATCGATGTGCTGTGTGAGCGGTGTGTTGCTGTTAATATGTCCTCGTTCAATTTAATTCAATATGTGTTAGCAAATAATTGTTCACTTATGCTTATGTTTATTATCGGGAAACGAACGGTCGAACTAAGATTAGCATGTTTTATCGACACAACAGCCATATCGTCATCTCGGCTCACTTTGTTTGTTTGTTTGTTTGTTTGTTTGTTTGTTTGTTTGTTTGTTGAGTCAATGTGAACACTGTTTGCATTTCTTCGGTGTTGAGTAAACATGCCATATGCAAGAGCATGCTGTGCTCTAAATAATGCATACGTTATATAAAAATTGTTAGTCTAAAATCTTACTAGTATTAGCAGAACATATTTATCGGTCATGCGAACATTATTGTTTATGATACCGGAATGCATATAAAATCAAAATCAAATCATTATCGTTAACATCATCATGAAACGGTATCAATGCTCTTTCACACTTATTTCCACTTTACTACAAATGAAGTGCGAATATATATATGTATGTAAAATTCTCTCTCACTGCTTTTCGCAAAAAAAATGTCCCCACAATTAACAAACAACGAAATCATTTTCGTCTCTTAAGTAGTGGATGGCCACTAAGCGTGCTAAGGTGAATGCGTTTTTATGCATGTTTCTGCTTTTACACCCATACAACGCGTTTTAATTCTTATCACCCGTTTATAAAATTCATTTAATCCTAAGCTGATACTATCATCGTTATCACTCTAAGCAACATTCACATGGGTGACCTGAACTTTATTCTAAACATTTTCATTTCACATTTTCATTATCAGGCATGTAAATATGAACCCTAGGATTATCTGCAGACGGCCTTAACATCAAGCCGAGGAGATATGCATGCTTGAAGTTGGCTTCTTTTTCATAGCTTGCACATCTGGCAATAGCAATGGAAAACACTCTTTCTAACAAAGCATATCCCGAGCTGTGTGCCAACATTGTTTTTTGTTTCCCTGAACGATACAAAAAAAGACTTTTTAGCATCTGATGCTAACGAGAGAGTAACGCAAAGTGGACCTATACTGAGAGTACCAGGCAAAAAGATGTTATGGATAGATGCAAGCGTATTAAGCATATCAACAGCGGCACTGGAACCCTTTGGCAGGACCACAAGAATGTGGTCTGTTTTCAGTTTTCAAAGTCTGGTAAAGCGGTTACTAGCAAACGCTACCAAAACTAAATAATCGATAGAAACAGTTCGCTAGTGAAAAGAACGAGCAAAAGAGCAAAAAAAGCAAAGCAAAGTAATTTTTTTTGCATGTTATGCCTCCATACGGCAGAACCGGTTCGCGATACGTTGAAAGCCCGAGTCTTTTCGATTATCATTTATTTTTTTCGATGAGACGCGCGATGAGGCGGAAATGGCTCGAGGAAAGGTTTGCCTCAAAACAGTAACAGAGTTTTTTCCGGGTTCGTACGTACGTATCTGAAATTTCATTATGTATCAAAATGTGTTAGAGGCATGACTACGCGGAGGAATGCGGACCGTTGAACTTAAATTTTTTCTCCATTCCTATCGCATACGTTGAACGTCCACCGAGCGTACATCGTGCGTGCAAGTCGCTATTAAATAATTCAAAGCTTGCTAACTACACAGGCAAAGTGCAATTTTATCATTGATACCCTCACCGATTTCCTAGGAAGAAGTGATTAACAAAATAAAATAGAGTCCATTCACCATTCATTTCTAGTCAACCATAATTTATGCATTATTTTATGCATAAATTGTATTTTAAATTTAGATTGAAGTAAATGAAGTAGAAATTGATGCATTTTAAAATATTTTTAATGTAATGCAAAGAACTTGCAAGGAAAATGCTTACGTAACCGTTTACACGTGAAACATTATTCGGAAAAAATTGACTATGATTTATTAGGTCAGCCAAGCCATGCGAGCTTTTATAGTTAAGCAGGCAGGCAGGCAGGCAGGCATTCAGTCAGTCAGCTCGTGCGGCCAGCGAATGAGAATAAGTGGTAGCGTGTTTGTAAAAATTGCCGTTGGTGGTGGTGGGTGGGGGCCTACGGTCCACAACACACGATATATGCTTAACATGTTGAGGATGACGCCTGAAATAAAATGAGACGAATACAATGCATTACGGATGGAGTGTGAATTATGACAATCATAAACGATAAGAATACACAAATGTATGCAAATGTATATGAACGAGAACGGACGAACAGTGAAAATATGGAAATGATTTCAATGGGAAAATGCATCAAAACAGTAGTTATTATGGAATATATATTACGTGACGTGCGTGCGTATAAATGTGCAACGCGTAAATGGCCAGAAATGGATAAATGACTTGTGCCAATGACATGGAGTTTTATTTCATTATCGAAATTTTGCACATTTCACAATTTTCGCTGCGTTGTATGCAACAGAACGCAGGCCGGCCAGATCTATGGGCCAGCGGAATGGTTTGCTAGACTGAGGGCTAGTTGGGGGTGGAGATTGTTGATTGGTTTGCTGGCGGTTGTTTCACTAGATATGGCGTTTACTGACGTGTGCAATGCCCTTGATATTGTTGTCGTTGTTGCCATATATCCAATACCAATAACACTGGTGGTATTGGTATTGGTTAGCATGTTTGTGATGTACTTAATATTTACGCACATTTTGAACCAGGAGTAAAAGAGAAAAAAAGAGAAAATAAAACTTCATTGAACGGTATTAACAGTCATTTTTCAATGATATCATTTCGAACAGCAGCACCAGCTAACGGTATTGCCATTGGAGTGGATGAATGTGTGGATATGCTGAGTGACTGAACCACATCAGTATCATAGTCATCATCATCATCATCAACACCAATAAATGTTGCTGGTGTTGCTGTCATTATTCGAGCACGTACGTAATCGATTGTTGAACGGAATTTTATGAATATTTCCACTAAAAAATCTGGAATTTTCAGGAAGGGGTTGACCAAGCTATTGCACTCACACAAAGACAGACACTCGCATTCGTATTCAGAATTAATGCACAACTCAATCGTCAACTTACTTACAATTTTATTACAATCCATGTCGTATGGACATACGTATGCGTCGCTCGGTAGGATCTGTTCGTCAGACAGCAGCGTGCGTGTTTTTTGTTATCCTTAATTATGATTATTGTTATTTTTCGCTCGAAATGTCGCACTTGCTGGCATTTCAGCTACTGACTTTACCACTGACTACCATTTATAACCATACCGTACCATACAAATGAATGCACATGCATTTCGTACCATACGTACAACAGTGGAATACTACTACCGCTACTGCTGCTACTACACTGCTATTACTGCTACTATTGACTGCAGCTCGTTATGTTGCCATAAATTTTCAGTTTGACGTCGCATTAAAATGTTGTTGTTGTTGTTGTGCTGACCATTCAGATGCCTCCCTCTTCTCAATCTCCCACTTTCTCCTTCTTAGTACGATTATAACAATCGTGGATATATATGTGTCTGTATATGTATGTGCAGAATATTACCGTTCTCCTTGTTCTAGTGCATCGATGGCATTATTTTTGTTATGACACTTAAATGTCGCTATCGTTGATGTTCACCATTTAACGTTTTTTATTTCTTTTTTTATATTAACTTTTCTCCAAGTGTATGTGTGTTTTGTGTTTGTACCCGGTAATTGCTCACATCATTCGTTGTTGTTGCATTTGTTGTTTTCATTATTTTCTGTGCTACTTCTATATATCGATGGTTTTTCTGCCATTTTTGCTTTTCGCTGGATATTTACAACTCACTTCACACCCAACAGTTGCTCAATTATCTGCAGATCCATAAATCGTTTTGAAATCCATTCAACATTTAATTTCTTGCGTTGTGTCCATTATAAAATATATGCTGAATTTATTTATATATATATATACGTTGAATATATACGCTCTCAATAAAATTAATGATGAACTCAGAGCTGAAGCAGCAAGGAATGGTAAAGATAAACTACAATTTTAAATATAGTTTAAGGAAAGTGTAGCCCAAAAGAGTTGGAGAATTTATTTAACTAAACACAAGACTGAATAGAATAACTTGATATAGCTATTAGTTAAGTTTCTGAATGTTTTTTTGTTGACCTCTTCACTTATACCGCCAACAGCATATTATCTTGAAATTAACCTAGAGGACCTGGTTACATTTTCTCGGCAACTATTTTAGAAAGCGTCGACAGCTCCTTTGACTCATTTGGTTGCAAGACAATCCAGTAACCTCGTGAGCTTAGTTTGTACGATTTTCGACAAAGTTTAAAACTATCAGAAGGTTACCAAAATCCTTTGCAGTTTCATAAACTTATTACACAGGATTGGCCTTATCTTGGCTACAAACTTATTACGCCGTATAAAGATCTTCGATCGTTTTTCCGGCAACGCAGAGCATGCCTCACCAAAGCAAAATTGTGAAATGGTCATATGGGCTGCCGTACAGCCAAGTAGATAAGAGTCGCGATTATCCAGCCGATATTCTCGTATTTAAACCTCAGGGCGGTCAGAGCTATAGTGCATGCTTAGTCTCTGAACAGAGGACTCTTCCCCTAGGCTGCGGGCACCCTCTATCTTTTTCTCTCTTTCTCTACTTCTCTCACTGTCATCAGGCCACACACACACACACGTATTAAGAGGCATGTCCTGACAGATTTACCATATTAAATAAAAAGAAAAAAAATGGTTTCTGGTTGGTACGTATCGAAACTGTGATCGAAAATCTTTCAGGAAATTCGGAAACAAGAATCAAACGTAAATTGTCACAGATTGTTGCAAACAAATAAGTTCTCCACATTCAGAATTTATGAACTGATACGTTATTCGCATCGGAAAGCCAATTCAGCATTTAATGATTTACGCTTTTTCTCGCATGCGAACAAGTTTTGAAAAATATCATATCTAAGAGTTCAGCGCGCCAATACAATCGAATCGCAAAACTCACAACTAAAAAAAGGATTTCTAGAACATTAGATAGCCATCGCCTTGTTTTGCTGCCACAATGAATTGTTTTTTCACACTTCAATGACATCGGTTCCGATTTAAGGCACATCTAAACCTATCAATATCTTGTAAGGCCCAAGACCGTTCTTCGTTTTCATCCCACAAATATGCTCATAGCATACTGGATTTAATGCAAGCTAGTAATGATGGACAGCAGTTCGTAGGTTGACCTGAGCCGACGGACTCAGCCGCCAGTGTACTTACAAAGCTTCCACAATTCAAAGTTAGTGCCTTGACTTCGAAAGAAAAACAGGTATGGCAATGCCAATCGCGTCGAACATGAGGTATCAAAAGACGTAACCTTTTCTATTTCCGGCCGTTTTACTTGAACTACGATAGAGTGTAGACGTGCGCTTGTGAATTAGTCCTTCGCTTTCGTGTAAACGCTGTAAGACGATCGAGTTCTTGTAAACGGCATTTCGCGGAGATTCGATAGAGTGTGGGTCAAGTAATTGAAGACCGACTAGGAAAACAATAGCTGGACAGTTTCAGATTTGTGGATTTACGTGTACGCAAACAACTAGTTGTGATAACCAAAATAATATAAAAAACACTAAAGATCACCGAAGCCACTAAGTGAAGAACTGTAGGAATTGACTAAATGGAGTTTAAAGTATGTGTCATTACGTCAGCGAATTGTCTTCCTTAGAATATTATGTCTTTACTTAGGATTACTACCAAAAGTATCTATTCAGAGTGCCTTGGCATTCAACCGATAAAATCATATCGTTGAAGACGTTCTGAAAATTTCTCACTAACATCAAAGAGATTAGCAGCACGGGCCACCTTTTTGCATTTATATCATTTAACATAACCGTTTTGTGTTCTTTAGAGAGCAAGATAGGATTTTTAAAATTGAGAGTCTACACAACTTGTCTTATATAAAACTTGTATAAAATCAATAGAAAATAAAGCCAAAAGGTATTAATGCCATCCTTTAGCGTTATCTATAGCTGACAATGGTATATTTCGCAAGTTTTATGACGTGTAGTATGCGCGTCGTTCGCTTTTTCTTTCTTTTATGCCGAGTAGTCGTAGAACAAAGAAAGTTCCTCTCGCGCGTCAAGCGCAGCATAAAAAAGGCAAATAGCGAACAAATATTTAATTAAATTATTTTTATGAACAAAAGCAAAAACAATGTCACTAATAAAAGCAGCAGAGGAGACGACGACAGCTCTTAGTGTCTCTTTGTATGAGCGAACAAACAAACTTACATACACTAATACATATATATAGAAATACAAAACTTGTGACAAAACAATTTCTTCACGTATCTGCTTACGTTAGCTGCCATAATTGCCAGTTGCTAGAAATGCTGCCACTGTGCCACAGCTACTGATGCTGTTATATATATATATATATATATTTTTTTTTTGTTATTGTTATTGTTGTTGTTGTTATTGCTGTTAGCTGTTTCATAACATTTAGTGATATTTTATAGAAATGTCAGTTGCAACAAAGCATGAAAAAAAAGAAGAAAAGAAATAAGTTACCGTTAATGTTGGTGCTATTTCTGCTGCATGCAGTACTTTCATGACAAAAACAAAAACAAAACCAACAGCCAACACTAGTCATAATTTTCGCCAAAAAGCAACTGCAACAACAACGAGAGTTGTAATAACTACAAATTTTGTTAAAACAAAATAGAAAAATAGCAAAAAAGAAAATGAAAGCATACATACATACATACACATATATATATATATATATATATATATATATATATACGAATCTACGTATATATATAAATGTACTTAGTGACTATAAGCAGCCAAGGACAAAAAAGAAAAATAAATGTGTATTCCGTACAGCGGAGAGAGAGAAAGAATTGCTGCATGTCGCTTTCCCTTTGCCTTTCTACTCTATACGAATGTCGGAAATAAATCATCGCGACGTAACTGAAATAATGCTGCTAGCTGCTGTTGTTGTTTCTTGTTGCAATGCACCAGCACTCATTCATTCATTCATTCACTCACTCACTCACTCATTCATTCTTACTTACCAGCTCCGATATATGTGTGTATGTATGTATGTATGTATGCATACATATATATATTTGTGCGATGGTAGCTTTTAGAGAGGCACCTAGTTGATATCACCTTTTCCCCGTTTATGTGTGTCGCCTCTCTCCCTAATGACGATAAATGAATGAAGTGAATGAACAGGAGAGAGGGAATGTACGAAAGTTGAAGAACAAACTAATGCATTGTATTCTACTGCAACCAACGAAAGCAGTTAAAAAGGAAAACTTTTCCTCAAATGCCTTCTGCTTGTTTGGCGTTGAACTGTCGCTGCTGTGTTTGCTGTTATTATTATTATTATTATTATTGTTGTTGTTTTTGTTGTTTTTGTTATTGTTGTTATTGTTGTTTTTATATGATGCAGTCAACTTGTAACGTAAAACAAATGATGTTAATGCAGCAGCATCATCATCAACGCCACCATCACCAACACCGTTACCTTGATCAGCCAGCCATCCTGCTAGCATTTATGACAATTTCTAAGCTTTCAAAACAACTTTGGCTGAATTGAGTGGTGAGACCTGTGGGCTTCGCGTTATATATGCTATGAAGAAACTTACGAATGAAAAAAAATTGTTGCAAAGAGACAAAAACCTCGTAAATG
Organism: Glossina austeni; assembly: GCA_000688735.1. NCBI lineage: Eukaryota > Metazoa > Arthropoda > Insecta > Diptera > Glossinidae > Glossina > Glossina austeni. The sequence continues at coordinate 1,726,885 of KK502423.1, read as the reverse complement.
ACACTGGCAGCACATGTTTTTGCTATGATTGGAAGTTTTTCCTATGTTTCGCTCCATGTGTACATGGGAGTGATAGTTTTAGTTGACAATGATGAATGTCTGGGTGGAGTGATGTATACAGTGTATGCATGTATATTGCATTGCGTATATACGAGCAGGGTAAGCAAGCATCTCCTACCCCAACCAGAAAGAGGGCGTTACTAAACGGAAGGTAATAAATATTAAATGAACAAAACAAAAAAGAAAAAAGAAAAAAAAGAAGAGAAGAGAAGAGAAGAGAAGAGAAATAAGGAACACATAACCATTTAGAAATTTCATTCCATAAACTCCTTTAGATCTTGTACTGCAAGAGGCCCTCCTAAGGTTTTCATTCCTTTGGGCCTTTCAAAATCAATTAGTTTGTGTTGTACATGATTGCATGTCCTCTGCTTGTCCGCAAATTGACCAAACATACGTCATGTGGTCGGCCACAAAAGACTCTACGTAAAGCACATAAAGTGCCAGTACAGTGATTGGTGCAACGACGGCTTCGTTGCTATTTCTCACATGTGTATGCAAAATTGAAATTCCCATAAAATCAACTCGTCACTTGCATTCTCTTTCCGTATCAAAAGCATTGGAAATGTAATTTTCTGTTTTTCTTTCCCCTCCTTCCCTCCCACCATAAAACATATAGTCATTCACTCACATTTATTGCAAAAGCAGGCAGCCAGGCAGGCAAGCAATCAGCAAGTGATGGAACTCAAAAAAAAAAAAAAAAAAAAAAGAAATATTGTTTGCCAGTAAGCGCAAAGTATGACCATAGTTAAGCGAAACGAAATTTCAATCAGAGTGGTCTGTGTGCAACGCAGCCATATGGTTATGTATGGTACCATCCTTGCCGATGTTGTTATCGATCTTTGAAAGGATTCTTGAAGTGAGGAAGTAAAAAAGCATAACACACATACTTACGTATAAACCTACCCAGGCCTGTGTAGCTTGAAATATATGGGAGCAGATTTAAAAAGAACAAAAAGAAAAACAAAACAAAAAATAAAATGCGTAGGCCTATAAATGCATGTGTTGCATGTGTGTGAGTATGTTTTCCTGCAACTCAATTCATTTTAATTAAAACCAATTTTCCATTTTGGATGTGCACGCAGACTGACTACACTGACTACACTACTTCTTGGCTAATAGTGGCAGCAGACTTATTGCACATGTAGTGTGCGTACATGTGTGAGGTTTATTCATGTACTCACAACAATGCAAACAATGTCGATGTTTTGCTATTTTCATTTGATTTCAGTGCCTTATTTCCGTTGTCTTTGCAGTTGTTGTTATTGCGGTAGTACACCAAAGTATTCACTTATTTGTCAGAGTATCGTTTTGTTAGATTGATTGTGAGCGTATGATGCTAAATTCGTATTGAGGCATTCGATGTTTTATCCAATTTAAGTTAAAGATGTGAAATGCTTAAAATAAATAACATGACCACCGATCCATAATAGATAGATGGTATGAGATGACCGAGAGCAATCCTCTAACAATAAGGGCCGTATTCTAGCCTCATGCTCATGCACTAATCTTAATAGAAAACAAAGACGGCGTTTGTAATTTTGAATCAAATTTTTCCATATCTGAGCAATAGGCTCAATAAAGTTTTTCAATATCAATTTTGTTACAAAACTCAGGACTATTAAGCCATGAAAACGGTAAACAAAAAGATACCTTACGGATACCAATACGGATGTAAGCCTAAGTTAATCATTGAAGTGAAAGTAGCCAACACATATTGTAAGGTTTGTGCTTTTCCTTAGAATTGTAAATTCGTGTGTTTCCTTTAATCGTCAAGTTAAGAAAAATTGGCCAAAAGTAGTAAGCTCTAGGACTAAAGAGGAATGACAATCATTTTAATAAAGTGAAATTTGTTCTTCTTCTTCTTCTTTTGGAATTCACAAATCAACAGTGGATGATTCACTGTCTTGAGAAAAAAAGTGCAATATTTTAATGACATTACGTTTGCCAAGTACTTTCAAGACGTATATAGACTTAGGCGTTCCTAGTACGGCTCTTCGAATACTGAAAACTTTCTGGCATTTACAAAGTGCATCTTTAACCGCAAGATTTCGCTCATAATTGTAGATTGGAGGAGCAAGTTTCCTTAGGGACCCATTGCAATGTGCTGCAACAGTATGACCAAAATGAATTCTTCTTGTATTACAGTCACAAAGCCCAAAGGCTAAGCCATTGGTACTAACTACGATACCGTGCATGACGTAGAGCTACTGATAAAATGCAATATGCAAACCACGTTACAAAAAGTTTCGGAGAAATAAGCACATTATGGATTTGTGGTCTATCTTACTGAACATAAAACGCTTCCAGGAAAATTTAGTTTTATCGCGATATCGTGAGTCAACTAACAAAAATTAAAAAAGAAATATGAAAAAATCTTTTTTTTACAAGAAGCCATCTTGCCTGCCATGGAAAGGTAAAGTAAATGTTAGATAACAAGAATCCTCGAGTAAACTGAGAGGTAGAGAAGTTTTTTAAAACCATTTACATTTCAGAAAAATTTGAAAAGCTATCTAGCATTCCACCATAACGGTCGGAAATGTAATTACACTGAAGCAGGCTCCAATCAAATGCTTTATCTATAAACCGATTAGCTCTATTGGATATCGCGATCGGTACCAAAAAGTCCAAGAAAATAGAGAAGCATCAAAAACCTCCCCAAATATTTAACCAGTTAACTGCATATGAAGCGTATACGGGTCGCATCAAAACGAAGATTTGGATTGACAAAATGAATGAAGTGAAATAGAAGAAGAAGAAAAATGATATTCAGTTGCGAGCGAATTTTTTACACCCATCACCATTATCCTGTAAAAGTTTGGAAAAAAAGAAAAATATAAATTTGAGTGTTCTATAAGATTGGGTGGACGCGGCGTAGGATAATGTCGTAGAAATTTATATCGTGTATCTGTTGTAGGTGACGAGCAATAAGCAAAAGACACGGAAAGCAAAGATGTTCTCAGTTTTGATTGCATAAATTTATGGACGTTGTAGTTCTTTGACCCCGTTCTTTTGCGCCATTTTCTAAGTGTTTTGGAAATTTGTGTGCGTTATCTTCCTTTTTGTGAACGGGACAATGTGTACCACAGATAATACACAGTTTGGTATGGCTTGGTTTGGCAGATAAATGGACGGACTAACATACGGCCAGACGCACAGACGGATATGCTTAGGCAGAACATCAATTTTTTTGTTCCTTTCGAAGAGCGGACGTGCCCTCAGTTTACATGGTACTTTAGGCGCGCCTTCCGGGCCCATTACCCACTTGCGTGCGAGAACTTCCAATATTTCTGCCAAATTTAAAGTCGATGGAGTCACTTTTGAGGCCCGGAGAATCTTTGCAACAGACATTACACAGATGGACAGAGGGCCAGACATGCTTACATACATATATACTTTGTGAGGTCTCTTAAGGTTTCCTGCTGGGCGTTGCAAACGGTTTGATAACATGAATATGCCCCTTATCCTCTGGTGATGAGTATAAAAACGGAACAAAAAATGACACTAAATTTGAGTAGAATGCTATTTAATGATACGTTTTCTTTACAATTCTAACAAGTCTGCTATAAATTAATGAATAATGGACTCTTCAAAATAAATTACAGCTACAGCTAAAGCGGCCTAGTGATTAGTATAAATGCAACCATCTCTGTTTAGGGGGGTGAAAAAGACAAATTAAAAATAAAATTTTCATTACAAATGTATCCACACTAACGGCAACAAATTTCACATATTCTAGAAATTCACGTAGAAGCAGGAAATGACAATTAAAAGACTACTCCTATGATCTAAGCCAACTTTCGCTAAACCTAAAAGGGGAAAATTCTATGTTTAGGTAAAAGGTACTCTGGAAATAAAACGTCTAAGATTTCGATAGTTGATACTCACTGATTCTGAAAAATATAACTTACTCTCTGACGTAGGTATTAATGGATAGAAAAATTAAAGAATTTCTATTTAAAGGTCTTGCTCTAACAATAAGTCCTTTGATTAAAAACCTTTGTCGTAACAATGATTTTTTTAAGGCCCTTTCAAAGTTTTCTGTTGGAATTAAAATTGTAAAAGCTCTAGCGATATAGCTCTAGATTGAGGTGCAGATATCTTAAATACGCGAAGTCGATTTACGTTGACAGTGAGACTTTTTGCCGACAGTGAACTCTTGATATTATCAAGTAAGGATCGGTGCGCAAGTCTTAAGTCAAATATAGATTTCTGAGGGAAAAAACATTATTTGGTAGGCACGGTTGGTACGACAAGTAACTTTTTTATTTATTTATATTTAAAAGTGCTTCTCACTGATCTCGAACAATTTAAGATGATATTCTTATTGTCCCAGAAACGAACAAAAAAATTGAGTGCAGTAACTCAGTTCAAGCTTGGAATCCCTTCGCTTATACGGCTTTTCAGAGTATTTTTTTTTATTTTTAATCATATAATCATATCTAACTTTCCACTTTGAATGTAAAGCGCTGTAAAGCATCGAATGGAAAGCCTTCCCCGAATGCAATGTTTGTATTATAGCGTGAAAAGAACTAAACGAACTGTCTTTCTCACAGTATCGTGTTTATGTTTGTGTTATATGCTCTGTCGCAAAGTTTCTGTGGCTTGGCATCAATACCTATAAGTATCACCGCGCACTATAGACTCATTTATGATTGCCTTTTACCTTGTTCTTTAAGACATTCATACAACCTTCTGCTTTTAAAAGTAGGCTGCCGTTAACTAATCAACGGTTCGATGCTTCCTTACCACTGTGACTATAGTTTAAGATTCATGAATGTTCGCCATGTCGTGCTTTATTCAAGCATTACTTTATGCTTTTGCCTACTGCTTATATATCGATTACAACCTGGGTAGTCAATCTGAATTTTTCTGGCACACGACGTTGGGCATTAAAAGTTTTTGGATTTCCGCTTAGAACCAAGATCTTTTCGATCTAATAAGGCTTTTCCATCTATTCTGATGCAAAAAGCAAGTTTTTTAATAGCAGATTGGAGAGTGGAGTTTTCACGGTTTCCTCACCGACTCTACAGTTTTTGCATTACTTTGTAAAAGTTGTTATCAACTTCCAAATCTCTTTTAACAATAACTTTGCGTTTATCTGAGTTTACGTTAGCTTTTATTTTCCTCTCTCAGTTAAACATGTTGAGTGTTTTTCATATAAACAACGAGTAGTAGGATCAAATGTTTTTTTCCAGGGAATGTTCTTCTCCGTGAGCCTTCCAAGGTGATCATGCCATGCCATTATGATGCTATAGGCGATTGGCCAATGGCTTTGAATCTGGGGTCTTAGTCAGTATTTTATCTGCAACTTAACCCAATAATAAGATACGATGCATGTTTATAAATGTGTAAAAGAAAAGACTTGGTTGGGTTGCAAATGTTGTCGTTAGTAATTGGTTGGTGTGCCTTTTAAGTCAAGGCACGAAAATATTGGTATTTTATTCGCTCACATATTTCCTTTTTAACTTATTCCCTGTTTCCAATCAAATATCACATTAATTACGTATGTGAGAAGGTGTTCGCCTTACAATCGTAGCATTCGTCTTCTTCGTTTAAATGACTATTCGTTTATATGACTATCGAAAATTTGCTTCAATTTAAAATATGGTTTCTTTAGAGCGGAATTATCATGTGTTCCGTAATGCTACGCTGCTGTCATCGCCTTAATCATAACCTCATTCGACGAAAATTTGTTATAATAGTTTTTTTTTTCTAAATTGATTGCAGCAAAATATTTTAAACATTCTCTCTGCAAAACTTGCAGTAGAGATGCGCCACTATGTTCTTTCAATTCATAATTCATACAAATTTTTGGCTTTATAACTAAAATCTTGCCATTGTTTCTCAATACTCTAGCAGCGGATACTGTTTTATGTCGTATGCAAGCCCACTCACCCAACATTAAGAATGAAAAACAAAGCCAAAACTAAGGATATGAGTATGGATTTCTAGCAACCATTTGTCTTTTGCGATTTTTCTCTTTTTTGTCTTTTCTTTTATTTCATATTTTATTTTATTCTTTTTTTTTTTTTTTTTTTTGTTTTTTTTGTTTGT
>KK502423.1:1658246-1712324 GCA_000688735.1 Glossina austeni | reverse complement strand
TTAATTTCAGAAGAACGATAAAACATTTTCCACAAAATGGACTCTACCACTAGCTACAGTTTTTACTGTTTTTCGAGAAATTTGTGGATACCGCGCCTTTGAAGATCTTCCCTTTTACCGCTAACCACCCACCGAGACAACTGTTCTCCCCACCTACACAAGCAAGTGGTAATCGAAAGACTCGGATCTGATAAGTAAGATACATGGACTAGTGCCTCCCATGTGCTTGAGTGCTTCCAACCTGTTGCAACTAGTCTTCCCGTAGGTGATAGAGCCTTTTCATGGAAAGAAATGACGTTGTCCTGCTGTTTATGATATGCCCGTCGTTTTTGAACACCGAAAAGTTGAAATCGAGTAATTGTGGCGATGAAGCGACCAGGAATGATCAGTTGAAAAGCATCTTCCATTAATGTCAATGCTTAAATTAATGTCCTTAATAAACAAAGAAAACATGAGAGCTTGACTGTGAAGTTTCGATTCATTAACCGCACAATAAAAACATCGCTCCATCCGGCTTCCACATCTCTTTCCTCGCTTCTTTCGACCATCACCGTACTACACAAATACGAAACATTCTCCGAATGATTGGTTAGATAACAAAACAGACGATTTAATTGTAACTCCTAAGCCAGTGTAAATTGAAATTTTGGCAAGCATCGGTTGGGGATTGGAATTTTTCGAAAATGCTTTTCAGGCTTTTGTTACCGACACCATCTTTGCGTTAGTTCAGCAAATTATCCACTCAGGTATTAGTAGACGATTGCATATATGAAAGTGAACATGAACTACCACATGCCACTAACTGGTAACTATCCAAAATTCGCTCTCTATTCAATGCAACTGTAAAGTTGCCTTTGAAGCTTCTTTCCTAAAAGCGTCTCGTAATAAGCACAAGTAAGCCCAGAATGGTTTTGTTAATACTTCATTGCTCGAACTTAGTTAAGACAAGTTAGCAGACATTTAGATTCATCTTAAGTGCGTTGGCTTAAGGCATTCTCGTTACGCAGAGAGAGAGAATTCACATCAACAAAGTTGTTAGTTTTTTGTTTTCGACTCTAATGAAATGAACGAACGTGTGACTAGAATTTTGATTTCCACCATTAAATATTGCTTGACTGACTGTAACTGGCAGCCATCCAAAAAGAGATAGCTTCTGCTACGCAGGTTAATTTATTATTATTATTTTTTTCTTTTTTTACTTTTTTCACTTTTTTTTTTCTTAATATTTTGCTCATTCTGATACGTCAGTCATGTCTCGAGCTAGCAAATCAATTTAATGTCAGTCACAATGGAGCATTTGCCAAAGCAGTAACAGCAACATTTCGAAAAGAAATTTCATCAAAAAAATCTGCTACACACAAAGGAACATTCAACCTCTGCGCCTAAGGGTTGTTTTACAAGGTCTCGAACAAAATTGGCTTCAACGCAAACACGTACATATATCTAAAACTTGACTGAGTCTTCGAAAAGATTCAGTTTATGAATGTGAATTTTATTTTTACGTTTTCAGAGCTAAGTTGAAAGGTGCACTAAGCGGGGAAAGCGAAGTTACGTATCGCAAACGCAAACGTTTCCTCTAAGGGGGCTAATGTGCTCGCTCTTTTTGGCTTTTTTCTCTAATATTATTGTTTGTGTACACATAGAAAAATACAATATACTGATGTAGTTTACGTAGTGTATGTATATATGCATACCTATACATTATATGGGTGTATACACTTTCTTGGTATTTTATTTTCTTGTTTTTGCAATAATATTAAAATGCTTCGATGCAAGAAAGAAAAAACTCATTACAATAAAATTTAATGTAACGACTTTTTTGAAGAAAACAACGAACACATGCAAATCTTTTCAACAAAAAAGAACGGTTCATATAGTGTACACGTCAAGTTATATGAAGAAATCGTCAACATCAAAACACATCATCTACCAGAAATGAAACATAGAATTACACGTAAATAATGTCCAAGTAAAAGTTGAATTTAGTCTTTAAGCAGTCGTAGCTTCAGGTAATCCGCAAACAGCTACAGCATAAATGTTTAATTTTTTCTTGAAAAAGGATTAGTAAGAAATATGTGGCATAATGAACTAAAAAATCGAAACAATATTCGAAGGTACGATTTTAGTATATTTCGACAAAATCGGAATCCTGGTAGATTGACTGAATCTCAATCAACCATTGGCACAATGATATTACTTTAGGAATGGTATTGAGAGTATATTGCGCTTCGGGGTTGCTCGTGTAACCTGCAATATCGAACAAATAAATTTTATGAAAAATATGGCAGTTATTAGACTGAAGTTACACACGATTTACTTCCTGCTTTACGTACATTTAAAGGGAGGAAAAAGCTTTTATTCGGCTCGTACGCGGAGCCAATCAAGCAGGTGAAATCGCCAAATGAGCAACAGCTAATTTTTGTTGCCACCACAGAAGGAAGGGAGGGAGCTTTTCAAAACGTTTGCAGAATCCAGAAGAAAGCTTCAGAGAACCTATACAGTGTATATATTCGTGGTAGATATATAACTCTGAATCGGTTTAAGCATAACCGTCTGTCGGCCTGTGCAATGTCTGTGGTAAACACGCCCGCGTTCGCTAAAATGAAGCTTTCCGCTTCAAGTTTAAAGGTTTTCGACGGAGAATGGTATTGAAAATGGGCCAAAGTGAACGAAGGGCACGTCTACAGTGCCATTGCCATGTCAACTGATAACACCTATGATTTTTCGGTTTTTTCTCGTTGCTCATATAATAGGCACACGATAAAAGTGTTCACCTATATGTATATTAGGTATCTCTACGAATCATCAAAACTCAACGTATTGAATAAATGAACTGTTATTTGCCGCACTTACAAGCACTTCAAGAAAAGTTGAATTTTTCGTACTATTTGCCCATGAGCTTCTTGTATGCTTTTGCTACATCGAGAGAGACAAGAACACAGCTCATCCCATTTTTAATGTCATTCCTAATGAAATTCAAAATAAAATTTTTGAGGTGCTACGTCGTGACCGAAAACTGAACAACATGCAGGCAACATGCAGGCTATTGCTTTTATTCAAGTACGAATCAAGTCGTTCCTGGATGATGTGTTCTGTAATTTTGTGGAGGAAGAGCAGAATGCTAACCGCCTTATATGCAAAGGAGGAACGCTGTTTCGGAATGGGGCTTATTCGGGCTATTTCCACGCAATTTGAAAAATATATTGGGCTAAAATTAATTCCTCGTAAATAATCAATGATTGCATTAATGTTAGCCTTTTAAAGTCGTGTTCAAGTTTAACGAGCAGAAAGAGACAATGAAATTAACGGAGAATGTGAAATACCGGGGCCACTAGCTTGACCGTATTATACAGATGACAGATTCTCACTTATAAGAAAGTAATCGATCGGTGAGGTAGATTGGCGCTGAATGTTAAAAAGCGTCGGCAAGCAATGATGTCTGCAACAGAGACCATTTCCCGGTATTTACCGGGTTGAAATAAATCGCAATTAAAATCGCCTGTGAGTACCAAATGGGGGTGCATGGGCAGCAGATCACTATGCGAAAACCTCTGGGCAAATAGACTACACCGATAAGCATATTACTATTATGGAGACTGAGTTCGAAGAGATTCACAGATCCCTTCTTCCACATCTTGAAAAACTGCCAGAAAATAAAGTTTGAAAGAAATGCGTAAGGCAACCCCCTCACCTCTAGACACTCGTCAGTCATTTCTACATAAAGTGTACTCTAGTGAACAAACGGTGGAGTCAGAAATATAGTCTTTTAGCCAAGTTTCACTTACGGCGAAAATATCAAATATGTTACCCACGAAAAGATTACCAAGTTGATCAAGTTTGATAGACCTGTTAAAAGGACTAATACCTGGGCACTTCAGATGTACGATATTAGGATTAAGATCATATTTGAAGCAGTTCCGAAAGAATTTGTCGCTGCAATTGGCCAAAGCTTCGAACGTGGTCGCATAAAAATATGAACAACAGAGCAAGAAGACTGTTACAAAAAGATTATTGCAAGAAAGCCACAAAGTCGTCTTAACTTACATAAATTTATGAAGGTTATCATTCCGTGTTCCAAAGTGCCTTTAAATGTTGCTCTAATAACACTACAAGCGAAATTACATAAGGAAACCAACTACAAAAAAATGTCAGATATAGTAAGAAAGTTAAGTCAAATTTTCGAAATTTTTTTTAATTAAATGTTGCTTTCAGGTCTTTTCGGGTTACTTTGTCGTTTCTTATAAAACGAATGAATCTGAACATTGTTTAAGAAATTATAAAAAAATACCTGAAGCGTCCTAGTCTGAATACCCCGTTCCGATTCGCATAACTCAATCATTCGCCTATTTTCGTCACATCTGAAGCTTTATTTTATTCCCGTATAAAGCTTTCCCTTTCAGCAGTACTCTTATACAGGAAGCCGTTCGAAGACCTAGATCTATGTGGCTCAAGTTAGGTGCGGTAAATAGTTATTCCAGACCAATTTCCATTACAAATGAAAAAATTTGAGCTTTTTAGCATATATAGTATATTATAAGGACTAGAAGATTATAAGAAAATTTATAATTTCGTTTTTGTGTAAAAACTTTGTCCAAAACGCCTTTGTATGTAGTGGAGCCCGAATAGTTTCCTTCAAACCACCTTCAATAACGTTCGTCTTTGGGGCAAAACTTCGAAAATTTGTGTACGTTGAAGGCACATATAATATATATGAACACACAGCTCAATAAAAGGCGAGACTATCTGGTTGTTGAATATGTCCACAAGTGCAGACCATAAGAGTGAAGATACATTACAAAAATTTGGAGCCCGGATTATTCTTTTTTCGTTCTCAGCTTTGTCATTAAATGGCACTTAACTTGCACTGTTTCGCGAGAATGTTTGCAAAGGAAAGAAGAGTAGGTTAATGGATAAGTTCATTAACAGTCCTCTTCATCAAGTAAAAACGTACTGCACATCACCCACTAATTATTATGAGGGACACTCGAAAAAGTGGTTCGATCCAAACCAAATTTCATCAAAATATCATCAAAAAAAAAAAATCAAATCGGACAGACAGACAAGCTTAGAACGATCGGGAAAGTAATACCGAAAATGATTCTGTTTCGATTGGTATAACGAAATGTGAGTCTATCTCACTTCCGTCTGGGTGTTGCATATATTCGTACAACCTTAATATACCCTGGTATCGTACGTGCTGAAATTCATAACAAATTCTTTACTGGAACGCCGAAAATGCTAAAGTCTTTGATTAGCGACTGTTTATAAACAACTGTAACGGAATAGGACATTTATCATCATTTATCATTCGGTCGATCGTGAAAAGTTAAGCTATTCTTCTCTTCTCGCGTAATAGCCTCTTGAGATTGTTTTCAGCTTCCTTTTTACATTGCAAGCATTGTATGCCAATCACTTTAGCAAACACACATCTGATCATCTCGCTTTAATAAAGTCATATACTTGCGAGAAGTATGAGACAAATTTGATGTACGCCTTGACAGGTAGCCGTAACAAATATATAAAAGTTTTCTATTTTGTGTATCTTGTGAATACCGTTTAATTTTATATCAAAAACTGGTTACTTAATATAACAGTCGGCATGAGTTAAAATAACACGATCTAAAGCTTTTGTCTTTTAGTGTCCATCACTATTAATACAATTTAATATATAATACGTGGTAAAGATATTCAGATGTCATCAGCAATTTATGCTGTAGAGATTTGCTTTATACTATTCTTCTAACGGTTTGTCGAGGCGATGATGTTTGAGATAGATTTTTGTATTATGATCAATTGGGTGAATTAATTTTTTATAGCATTTTTATGTAAATATCATTTTTTCAACTTTTTAAATTAAAAGCAGAAAACATCTACAAGCTCGATCTCCCGTCATTATTTATTGACCTGTTTTCGATTTGAATTAACAAAACAATAAAGAAAACTCTATTCGCTTTAGGGCGAATCTTTGACGCCTAACACTTGCGGTACTCGATTAAATTCAAAGATAATTGTCTTAGATAATTGTCTTGCTTGTTACTCTCTTAAGTGTGCCACACGGTCAGTCGAGATTATCAGTAATATGCCGGTAAAAAATAGTTACGATAGGCTGAACATTGCCTGGCGGGAATATTTGGTATCTTACGGACTTGTGGCTTCCTCATGTCATTTGCTTAAACTTGCTCAGTGAGCCTTGCCTATGCTTTTAAATACATCTCAAACTGCGGATTTTGATGTCAAACTTTTACCGTTTGATAATCTCAACAAGGAACGGAAATCCACACGAATGTAAATAAACCGGTCATAAATTTGAAGCCAACCATGTGGAGTGCGGATCAGGAGGATTTGCATCCATCCATTGGATTGGATCCATTGTTACAAACGTTGTGAGAAAACAAGCATTTGCTCTCGTTTCAATTATAGATATAAAAATTTTATTGTTATAATACTGTGATTGTGGGCATTTATCGCTGCTTGCTATCAATGAATGCGGATGATATTAAAGTTGTTCATATTTATTATTGATGATTTTGTTTTATTTGTAATTTGTTTGATTGATTTATAGCGAAAAATTAACATTTATCAAGAGTATTTATTAATACAAGTTTCAAGAGTCAATGATGTTTAACACACACATTACTCTACAACTCATCGCAATGACTGGTTCCATCTTTTATTTATATATGAATTTTTTTTTTTTTATTTCGCGAAGATATCAAACGTATTAGTGAGGCTTCTTTTTCGTATATTTTTAAGTATACGCGATTTTAGTTTTCGGTTTTATTATCATTTTAATTAATATAGAATTTTAATATTGTCAAGCGCAACAACAACAACAACAGCAACAGCAGTAACAACAGCAACAACAATAACAATAAAAAACATACTAAATAAGATGTTCATAAATTGTCATACAATTCAATGGAAGAGAAGCGAAATGGAAAAAATGCCATAAAAATGTTTAAAATCAGCCTGTCACTCGTATTGTCTTATGTACATTGCAAGCATCATAAAAGCTGCCATAAAATGCTTGAGTGACGTTTTACAAAAATATGAATTTACAATCATTTCACCTCCACCTTAATTTGTTTGTATTAAATCTTTGGTTTTTGTAAAGCGAAAAGAACAAGGACATATAATTTACCTTAAGCCGAATCTCTGATACCCCTCGTCGTCTATTTAAGTTGAGACGTAGATGCAAGTATTTGCAACATATAGAAATAGTAGTCACATTAGTAGTCCTAATCAAGAATGTATTAACTCCTCAATGTATGAGTTAGCCGTGTCTGCCTCTCTGCCTGTCTTTCTTTCTGTCTGTCTCCCTGTCTGTAATTGCGGGCACGTAGGTTACCTTCCCATTTATTCTTTTCTTTGTCATCAGCTCAATCTTTTAATAAAAATTAAGTTTAGTTTTATTATAGAAAGTGTAAATTAACACAAACTCTTTACATATTTACTAAGACTATCATTATAATGCAAAGAATAAAAGGTATTAGAATTCAGCCCAGTTATACGGTGTACACAACAAAGGAAACTACAATTAAAATATTAAATATTTTAAACTTTTTATTCTCGACGACAGGGGATCCCCATGAAGAAGCCATCGAGAGTAGCGTAGGTCGCCTGTTTGCAGACTCCTTTTCTAAGCAATCACTTGCTATGATGATCTAAGATTTCTCATTGGTGTGTGGCTTGTTGTGGGGGTAAGAGAAGTAGCGTTGTGATTAGGTGGTTGCTATTGCTGGGTCAACATCTACTCCTTGCAGATAAAATCAATGGGTTAAAGTATAATCTGAATGCAAGAGCGACTAAAATGTTGCGTAATGCTGACGAAACAGAAGCATTGTAATCCAAAGTACGGAGATCACGGGCCTAGGATGCCCAACTAAACAATTGCTGATTACGGCCCTTCAGAGAGTATTGTGGTGACTATGGTTACCCGTAAGCAATTATCGCGGCCACTTCTTTATTAAGGTCCTTTAGTAGATCTCGTCTTGTCCTGAGGGGAGAGTTTGTACTGTACGCAATCTCTCACATCTGGTACTCGAGCTTTGGTACAGGCTCTCTAAGTAGTATATGATTATCTTAGACGCTGGGAGACGCAAGTTATCGTTCGTAAATAAATCTATAAAAGTAAAGATCTCTTCTATTGGAGTTTCTGAAAACTTATGCAGGCGTTAAATTTTAAAGGTTACCTGTCATATTTTTCCTTCCTAAAATCTCCGGACCAAGTTCGAAGATTAACTAATCCGACCAAAGTCTTGTTCAGTATTGACAAAAAACTATAGACACATAAAACGGGGTACGCATACGTCATACTGTTTACATACATACATACATACTGTTTAGAATACTGTATTAACTCCTCCCTTCCACATTCCGTGAACGGGAGTTTTATTATCATTTGAAACAATGTTTTTGTACAACGTATGCATAATTTATATAATGAAATATTCTGGTGTAACATATGTGGGTATGATATGTTTATATACCCTCATCTCTCCATAAACAATGAGAGACTACATATAGTGACCAAAATTTTATGAAACATTTTTCCTTCAGCACAAAATAGTGGTGCGCATTAAAAAATTCCGTTTAAGCCACGGTTGTTACATGATAAACTTCACTTTAGAGTATCAAAAATTCAAAGAGACATATTGACCTAGGTGAGGGTCATCCGTCAATTTATATCGAGTTAGATTGAAACGCAACTTTGAATCAAAATCGACTTGGATTTATGAAATTTTCTCTGAATTCCAAGGGGCGTCTTTATGGAGCCTATTATTACTTCTTATATATCAAGTAAACCGAGTATAAAAATTAACCTTCGATTTCGAAGATTTGAAAGGTTTGTATTTTTGCAAAGGATTTTTTGATGAAAGTGGAAAAGTATTTCTTAACAATGTCCGCCTCCGGCTTGCACGTACTGAGTAGGAATTCTTCAATAAGATTTCACACGGTAGGCCTGGGCTGCACTGATCCCGTTACGTAATAATGTAAAGAGAAAAGGCCAAGAAAAAAGTTCGTGGCGTTTCTTCACTAAAATTCAAGCATGAATATCTGTATGTCTGTATGAATGACTGTAAATGTATTTCATGGAAACTTCTTTTGATTGATAATCTTCTGCAAAACTTCAGGGATGTCCTGGTCGAAAAATTGAACCGAAAGCGATTCTTCAGAACATACGCGACCAAATCGTTTGCTATGTGCGCTATTATTTCGATAACCCATTTTCTCCAAAAACGTCGCCAATTTTCTCACAAACCTACGAACCCTTATCGCTTTGGTCAAAATGTTATCATAGGAGGTAGTGACTATATTCAGAACTATGTCACTCCAGAGCTATTTATTGGAAAAAAAGCCACAATATTTTTATTAGCATTAGGGGCAACAAAGGCAATAATGTCGGTTGAAGATGTAATTTGTTCTCTCATTTATAAATGGATGTCCATGGTAAGCAGTAATTGGTGGGAGTAAAGTTCTTTGTATATTTTGAGTCATCAATTTTTATGATATTTTTTCTTCAAGATTAGCTTTTTAAGAAAAATCTAGGCGTACAAAATTTCTTTTAGCGCTCTTTGGTTTTATTTGTGCGAAAAGCATATCAATCATGTTTTCACGTAATGAGTTGAAATCAAGCGGGATTAAAGGCTTTCAAATGAACTTTAAGATGATAACTTAATTGTTGTAAAGGTTAATTTTTTCTTCACAACGGTATTTATATGATCTAGAATGTTTGCTTCTAAGGCTTACAGTCGTTTAATACGCTTCCTATCGAGCGAGTACAAAGGCAAAGGAAATCCACAAAAAAATCAGAAATCGTTTAGAAATGTCAGAATAAAATAACAACTTTATTGTCGGGTAATTTATACGGGACCAGTCAATAAAATCTGCATTTTTATATTGATGCCCTCCATAAATAAATGCAAAGTTTAAAAAAACAGGCGACACACAATACAAAACAATGAAAACATTGTTGTCAAGCATTGAGATGATGACAAAGATTTAACGAAAAAGAAACCAACCTCACACCATCACAACAACAACAACAACAACAACAACAACGATAAGAACAACATCAGCAACATCATGAACAATCGCCGTCGAATTGTGGTATTCTTTTACTTTTTCCTTGGTTTGGTGTGACAAGCCACTTAAGCGTTGCATTAATAACATCAATTGGTGAAACAAAGCTTTAATTTTAATGCCTTTCTTTGTGCTTATAAACTTCTTTCAATCAAAACTGTTCCCTAAACAGTGATTGCAACGACAAGCCAATAAACTTTGCGTCGTCAGCAAGTCAGCATTCATAACAAATTCGATTGATTTGTTTGTTTCTTTGTTTATGTGTATGTGTACGTGGACGTGTATTCGAATTTGATATTTTGCAGCGCTAGTACATTTACTTGCGAGCTCCAAGGCGGTAAAAACATTGTTGCTGATAAAGAATTAATTTCAGTCTCAACGCAACATATGCGATAGAAGAAATAAAGCCCGAGCGATAATTGAAAAAAATTACTTGAAACTGAAACTAAAATGTTTTAATTTCAAATGCCAGGGTCCGGGCAGTTGATGCAAATGTTAGGGAAAACGTAAATTTTTTCATTAATTATGAAAAGTTTTCCATTCCTTCTGAACAATGCAAGCAAACTGGTACTGATTTCTTCGCTAGAACGGTATTTACCGGGTAGGTCGGATTTGCTCGAGTTTTTCCATATGCTCTGACTTTTTCTACCATATATTAAAATGTTTTATATAAACAAGAAAGTAGTCATTTTTCGATTTTAGTGAAATCTAATAACATCAACCCAATGTCCCACATACGATATTTAAAACTCGTATCAGAAATTCATTCATCTGACATATTGCAGCGTATCACTTATTCGATAACATATCAAAATTCTTTTAGGAAACTTCTGACGCACTATTATAGCTCCCCCGTTGCTCACTCAGCGGCGACGTTCTGAAGGAGAGCCTACCAAAGATAACTCCTAACATAGAGCGCGTATAAATTTTCTTGCGTATTGAGCGTGCGAGTAAATGGCCTCCTCCGTCAGGATCTTGTTCTGTCGGGTTATCATTTGTTTTACAGAACTCTCCTAATGGATTAGAGCTGACTTTAGACGAGATTAATGTTAAATTTCCTAAATCAGCCCAGACAACCCAGAACTTCTATAACGATGAGATAACGGCTTCATTAAAAAAATGCGAAAGGTATTCGACTAAACCAGAAGATACTCGGATTAATAGGAGTCATGAAGGAGTAGCAAATATGCGTTTGGCTTTTGGTGAGAAAACGTTCTGAAGTTCTTTATGCTTAACACGTGCTTAAAAAATGAAATAAACTTTTTGTTTCATTTGATACTATGCCACAAGGAAACTTGCGCATAGGCCGAAGTATATTTTAAAACAATATTTAAAATTTAGAAAGATTTTATAAAGTGAGCCTAATTTAAGTTCGCATATGTCATAGACTAACATTAAAGCCTTTTTCTTGTTTTAGAAAAAAAAAGTATTAGAAGACTTCTGGTTGTTAGGCCAACTCATGTTTCTTTCAAATTCTGCAAAGATCTAAACATCTGTCGTGGTAGACATTCTCCCGACCGCAATCGAAGATCGAAGATATCAATTTGGAAATATTACAGATTGTTACTCTTCACGTCTGTAAGCGTTACGCGGAGCATACAATTTC
The DNA here is from genome assembly GCA_000688735.1 of Glossina austeni. NCBI lineage: Eukaryota > Metazoa > Arthropoda > Insecta > Diptera > Glossinidae > Glossina > Glossina austeni. The sequence continues at coordinate 1,700,635 of KK502423.1, read as the reverse complement.
AGAAAAGTTCATAAAGCAGAGCCAATTCATGCTTTAAACTTAATAAATGCGGGACATCAGCAAAAGGAGCGAACTTTTTGTGAAACCCTCGATATTTGCCCATATATATATATAGATATATATATATTTATATATATATATATATATATATGTTTTTTTTGCTGGTGGTGTCAAAGTTGTAAACAAATGAACTTTACTGTTATCTTGTCAAACATACGCCCGCAATTTGCATTGTTTTTAACAAGAGAAAAGTCTTTTCGAAGCATTTGCGTAAAAAGGAAAATTTCTTTTGAAAGTGCAGAAAGATTGCAAAATCGACTTCGAAGCTCGTGTTGGGCATGATACCTAGTTATTGCAAAAGAAATCAATGAATACAGAATTATAATCATTACCCTATTGTGGTAGTATACATAAAAGACTATAGTCGCGCAGAATTTCAATTTCCGGCCTGAAGAAGTTTGACTTCAAACTGAACTTAAATTTAATAAAGAGTTAAAATTTTATTTGACTGTGAAAGGATTGCGACCGCAACAGCTGTAGGCGGCTAAAAGTAAGCATAAAGAGTCTACGAAATGTAGATTGGAGTAACAGATAACTAAGACCACATGTGGAAACCATACATGCCTGAAGTCGTGTTTTTTTCATAGCTTGGACATGTGGGAACAATAAATACTCGTAATGCCAACACAGATCGCAACACAAAATTAATTTTATAAATAAAAAATAATTTTATGATAAAGCTAAATAAAGAGCATTCGCAGACCACATTTTTTCTTTACCCGAATGATACAAAAAAAAATCTTCTATGCATCGTATCCTGACTAGAAATGAAAATTGGAACCATTTTGAGAAGTCCACCGTAAAAATTCATGAGTGAATCGAAGTGTGCCATCTACATCGGTTACGTAGCTGAATCGTTTCGGCAAGAAGGCAACACTCTGTGTTTGGTGGGGCCAGACGGACGTGGCCAGTTATCAACACTTGCAGTTAAACGGTTTATACCAAACGCTATTAACAAGAACTAAACGATTTCGGCCGGTCACTGTTTCAAAACACGAAAGAGACAAAAGTGAGCACAAGTTCGTTTTTTATGTGACATCCGTCCATCTATCCATAGAACAAAACGCATAAAGAATACAATTGTGAGGCGGGAATCTATGCGGCTTACTCACTAAACTCATGTCCTTTTGATAACCACCTGCTTGCATGAGTGTGACAAGCAATTGCTGAGCAAGGCTTCGATTCTTATGAAAATGTACGAAGCTGGCTCGCTGACAGGTTTGCCTCAAAAGAGCAACAGTTTTTTTGGCATAGCATCCACAAATCGTCAGGCAGCTGAGAAAAACGTATAGCTAGAAAAGGGCAGTGCTTCCAAATTAACTTTTTTTGTTATTTGCATACAATAAGCCAGTGAGTTCTATACGAAAATTCCAATTTCATATGCACATAGCTTGCATATAAGTTCTTCACATATATATACTTTTAGTATACAACTCGCAATAGGTGTGTATTGTTATTCGATGGACAATGGATTGGTTTCCACGTCCATGAATCTATCTATTCGTATATTAAAATTGATTTCACTCTTTCCACTATTGCTATGACGTCTCATAAGCGTTTCCAATGTTCTTCTAAAAAAGCGGTGAAATGAAGAGGTGAAGGAGACAATATTTATTCTTGCAGCTTAATGGCTCTGCAGTGGAATGCAATTTATCCCCAAGTGAAGACGAAAGAGAATCAGTAGACATGTGCATTTCATGTTCAAACTCGTTAAAATGATTCGTCGGTCTATTCGTATTTGTTTTGCCTTCAATCGTACATGAAATGTTATAAATTATTCGAACGCTGGCTAATCCCTCGTTTTAAAACATGTCGTTACAAATGACTTTTTCGTATAAACTTTTTGCTTATAAATTATGAAAATCATTGACATTAAATCATAAAAATTGTGACAAGAAAATGTTTAGTAATTCTCACACGCACACACAAATCACTAACCTTGTTTTTTTTTTGTTTACCACCGAGCGCTTGGAGTGTATTCATTTTATCAAAACGCCTGCAACGACAAGAATCATCGAATCCTGAATTGAGCTAAGCAAGCCCTTCCGTCCGTCTGTCTGCCTGTGTATATAGTATGTCTATGGAAATTAAATATTCTCCTTGTCGTTATTCCATGCAACGTTTGTCCGCAACTTTGTTCTAAAATAGGGTCTTTGCAAAAGTGAGCCGAGGCAAGGGTAACCGCGTATAAAAGATGGGCTGAACACTTCGGCACATTACGTAAAGCAAGCACCTTTGATTGCATTCGTCTAGCTACCATCCCACGACCACTATCTGTCGAACAATAAAGAAGCCAGTGGACGGACGTGCTGAAGATATCCTCAATTACATATCCTTTGTATGTGCTTTCTTGTACTCGGGGCACATTACAAATATTGGAAGATCTTGCACGCAGAAGATCTTAAGCAGTAAATGTGGACCAAAGCGATCTCAAAGAGGACACTGCTAGTATAACACAAAACTGTGAACACCTCTTTTTTTTCAAAAACAAAATTTTCTCATTATTTACACTCGTCAACAGATGCAGATGTTCAAGAGAAATTTCCATGAAAATTGAAAATATTGAGCATTGAAATTTCATTTTATTTCCGTTTTTTTTTTCAGATGAAGGTAATACGTATGCAAATGATTCGGCCACAGCTGAATATAATTTTTTTACTTGTTTGAGTTACTCGAAATTATTAAGCGTTTTTTGTATTTATCGTTTTGGTGTTGTTTGGAGAGGGATGTGGTACTCTTGGCGATACTACTATTTACTATATATTCTATCGGGAGTCCGATCGCTAAAAGTTTGTTACTAGCGATTAGTGTAGCGCTTGCAAGTATTGGATTTAAATGCATCAACAGCTTCTTTCAGCACCACTGACTACTCAATTATTCGTTTCTTCTTCGCATGTGGGATAAGGAAAAATTGTTTGACGCCAACTTAGTTGTTCGGGTTTTTCGAGGTCACAAACATAACCACAAGTCTTCTTTCTTGTGAACTGAGAGAATTAATAGCAGAAATAGCTGGAACCATCACTTTTGCTGTCACAAAAAGTTGTTCTTGTAAAGTGTGCATCAACTGAGCACTGAGGTAAAAACTAATAGGTACTCAGGAACAGATTAAACAATTAGTTGCTTTTCCCAAAGTGTAAAATCTTCCATTCTCGTAGTGACAAAAAGAAAGACGAAGTTTTGTCACAATTCCTTTAAAAAGAGAAAGAAAAGTATTGGAATAATAATATGTAACGAATTAATATTTTTAAAGCATGAAAACGAAAAAATTATTTCCTAAAAATATTCAAAAATGGCAGTACAGGAGCAAAAGGTTGTTTCGAGCACAGTGTGACTGATCCAAACCTGAACTGAAAAAAACAAAGTTTAGGCGGTGAAACACGCAACACTTTTTAAAACTGTTGAAATTATTTACTGGCCGCCTGCGTTAGTTAGTGCCGCGCAATTATATTTGAAGAAAGCTTAGAAGTATATCTTCTACCTAACTAGTGGTACAAGGGTATATGAAATTTGTGCGGATGTACGCAACATCCAGAAAGGCTTAACAGAGACTTCACTTTTACTATACTGACCGAAAGTGATTCTGAAACGATTTCAGAAAGTGACTCTGTTCTCTTGCGTTCAACATTCAAATATTTTGATGAGTTTTGGTTCACTGACTTGCTTCCCCCCAAGAACGTGCGCTAACTGAAAATGGTTCGGGCTGAACTACTTTCTCGGCCACATCCTATATATCGCCTCATTATGAAAAGTTGCTATATGAATAACAGTAGGGTTGTATGGGGCATTTAATGGCGGGCAATAGCGATTATCTCTGTTTTTTGTACTAAATTATTTAGATTATTAAACAAGAGATAAAGTTATTCTTGAAATTGTCAGCAATTATTAAAAATACTCTCTTATCACAATTATGCTAACAGCTAACGAGCTCAATTAGTTGATCCAGTGCAACACCTCCGTGTTGTATGCTATCCTTGTTGACAATGTGCAATTTCAAAGGCTATCAATTAGCTTAAATTGACCATTAATTAAAGTGATAAATAAAATTGACATAAATTCACTCTCGCAAATTACTCGAATGCCTGCGAAATAAAGCCTATAGTAACAACAACAACAACAACAACAACAACAACAGCAAGTGCAACAACAATCACAAAACTTAAAAACTATTTGAAAAACCCTCCAAAAAACAGACGCAAAAAAAAAAAAAAAGACTATTTTATAAAATCATTTAAACACACTCGAGTTCAGTAAAGAAGTAGTGTTTCATAAAGAAGATAAAAAAATAAATAACAAATTTCATTGTAGGACAAAATCCCTGCTCGTAATATACGCGGCCCAGAGTTTCAAGTATTTTTTCATGTTGATCCGTAGAGCTTAAGGGGTGACGCCTATAATTTTATTCGGCAACGTTGTCTACAGTTATTGTTTGTGGGCAGTTTGTTCGCGTCTGAACTGCACTTTCAGTTCGTTTGGGCGTCGAGACGTGGGACGAGATAAGTGAGTGAATTGGTATGAATACCAAAAAACATTAAAAAAAAAAAAAAAAAAAAAATTATTATAAAACATTTTGTTTATAATTTGTTGTCGCTGACGGTGTAGCTGGTCAAAACATAACTAACAGAAAAACCAGCTATAGCATCATCGTCATCACCATCACCAGCCGTGTAGTCATCATCAACAACAACATCATCATCACTGGTGATAACCAGTGCAGCTACAACAAAGTATACAACACAGGCACAACTTTATTGGAAAACATAGTAGATATTGCGCCTGCTGGTTGCTATTGTGTGTGTTGTATATCCTGGCGATAGTGATGTTCGTAGTTTTGTATATGAAAAAAATGTTTTTTATTCGCGCTTTCATAAATTTGCCTCTTCATTTACATGTAATTCGATTAAAGCTGTGGCTTCACCATAATTCTCTTACTCCCATATCCCAGTGTATAAGTAAATACTGACACACTCATTTATATTTATATGTATTTGTGCACATATGTATGTATAATTGTATATATATATGTGGCAGCATATATATATATGTATATATATATATAGGTCTGCCGCTTGTTGTCGTTTGGGCTTTTTATGACAGAGCGTCCACAAATTCATGTTTTGTCATAATCATAATTTCGCCAACCGCCCAACGCTTTTGTTGACGATGTTTTTGTGTTGTTGTTACTGCTGCTGCTACTACTACTACTACTATTCTACCACTTACGTTATCGTTGACGGCATGATTTTTTTTTTTTTTTTGTTTGCTAGCTCGGTTAAGTTAGACAGGAATACTGATCCGCTGCTCCTATGTTAATACTTTATGGTTTGTTTTAGGAACACTTGAACGCGCTCCTTACTCTATTCACAAACACTTGGCCTTGCACTGCTTTGCTCAGCTTTTCTGTTCTCTTTTCTCCAAGTTAAGTGGGTGTCATAATAATTTTATGCTTTCATTGAGAAAAAATGTGCGGCGTTTTATTGTGTTCAAAAAATAATCTGCGTTTATTTGTTTTTGTGGTTGTCAGTAGTGTCCATCTATTGTAATAAACTTAAGTAAATATTTGAGATAATTAAAAATACATTCATTAAATTATTTAAAATCACAGAGCTTATGACGTACGGCATCATAAATTTAAAGCAATGTTTCGAGTTCTCATCACCACCGCCCGGACGCTAGAAGCATTTCTATTTCTCTTATCCAGTCTGCAGCATCCAATGATAGAATCTTGAATTAGTGGAGAATGTTCTTCTGTCAAAGTTCGCATTTCTCCTCTGCCTACTCTCTAAACTACTTCTAAAAGTCGAGCTCAAAAAATTTGATTTGAATTCCTTATCACATATTAAATAGAAACATAGGCATAATCACGTACGTAAATGATAGACAACTTGGAAAACCATCAAAAATGGACCGGGACTTTACATTCACTTAAGGGGCAGACCACTGCAACAGTCTTAAAGAAAGCGTTTGTTTTTGACAATTTTTTTGTTTTTTTTTTTGGAGAGAAGTGACGATATGACGGATTAATAACATTCTTGACGATGTTATTGTATGCATACATTCAGGCGTTGAAAAAAATTTTTTTGTTTGAAGAACAAGTAGGCAGAGTACAGTAGTAGGGCACGTAGTGTTCACCTATGTAGCTATATTTAATAAAAGTGAAAGCGACGGCGTTAGGGTGTTGCTCTTTGTGCGATTAATGAGTATTTGAATAAAAAAGCTCAATCCTTCAATCTTTTGGATCATTTAAAATCCTACTACGCCCACAATCATCTTTTTTAGATTATTTTTCACTATTTAAGGTGCCATTTGGACCACAATAAAAAATCGATTTTTTGAAAAATGGTGCAATTGTTTCCTCTCTTATCACTACAACTACCGATGTTATGCTTGCATATATTTCTAGTGAAATCTTCTCAGTTGAAAGTTATAGGCACGGAAGTGAAGGTTATAGACAAAAATAAGAAAACATTTTTCAGTATTCTCTCGAGGTCGTCTTGGTTTGCAATTGACGGCAGGCGTTTGTGCGGACACATCAAAATCGTTTTTTGATCTTGTATTCCTTGGATCTTCGATCGATCAACGAGTGGCTGTCCAACATCTCAACTTCTTATCTCTATTTTGTGATCCTGGCAATTCCACATGACCCCGTTTAGTAGAAATAGGGATACGTCATCGGTGTCTCGAGAGCTAGGCCAGATAGACGAAATTGATATTTGAAGATATTTTGATATAAGTAAAAGTCAACAGACAATTTTGACGACATACACGCGGTGTAAGTCCTTTTCTTTTTGAATATAGAAAGAAAGAAACAGAGTTCAGGATTTTATAAGAAAATCATTTTTAAAATGTATTTTGTCGACACATCTCCAGATTTCTTTCTGTTGCGGCCGGATCGTAAGTCAACTGAAGAAGACAGTACACATTATAGGAACTATTTATAACTTCGTGCACGTAGCAGCGAATGACAAACCCGACATAGAAGCCTAAGGTATCAATCGTACACTAGGTATCGAATGATTTTAGATGCCTTTTGAAAACGAAATATCGGGCAAACATGCATGAATAGTGAGTGGATTGTTCTAAGCTGTTCTATATTATTCTAAAACAATGCACGATGCAAGTGAAGTCATTAATTAAAGTGAAAAGTTTTAAATTGAAAATTTTTTCATATCTATCTTAGGGTAAAAGGAAAAATTTGACTGGCAAAAAGAATTTAGCGTAAAGTTATACTTGTCGGAGAAGAGCGCTCCTTTTTGCTCTCGGCTAAAGCTGAAGAATATATTTCAATGTTATTCAAGGATGTTGTCTTTGGCGCAAATCACTCGTATACTTAACAGAATGAAAAACATTCTCTGCACACATTTTAAAAAGCATTTTATCATCAGCACAAAACAAAAAAGAAAAAGAGGGAAAAAAGAATAATTCAAATTTAATTTTATTGTTTCTAAATATTTATTAGCGCGCCTCCCTTTCACATATATTATTAAGTAATCGCGTAAATAAATCGTCATGCGGTCATTAGTAGAATAATAACATATCAGAGTAACATGTTTCACTCCAGACTTCTGTACGCTTGTATGAGCGCGTAGACCTCAAACATGATGAACCGAAAACCAAAACAACGAAAATAGGCTACAAACGTGTGGTCACCGGCTAAATGCAAATAAGCAACGAACACAAATCAATACACAAAAGGGGATGGTTGGCTGAACAGTATGCTTTTCCTATACAGCTAATAAGCAGTGTGCGGAGGCGTTTATCTATATCGTATGTTTTGCTCGAAAAATGAAAAAAAAAAAAAAACTAGAATATTATTATTATCGCATTATTTACGAGCAATTGTGGACTCAATAATATTCAAAGCTAATGGCGGACAATTTAAAACTACAAACATACTACGAATGAAAAAGATATTAAAGGATTAAAGGTGAGCATGTGATTTGTGCCCATATGGATCCATAGGGAAGTGTCTGCGTGTGCGTGTGCGTGTACATGTACGTGTGCATGAATATAATTATTAGAAGCTGTGGCGCGGAGCAATAAGTTCAAATTAGAAATTAAACCGAGACAGAGAGAGAGAAAAAGAGAGAGAACACGCGTTCGCCTTATGACATAAATTATAAAGTTTTTAATATTCCAGCCAATAGCATGCACAACTATTCGAAAAATGTTTAATCATTTGATCTAAACGAAATGGTGAAAATTTTTCTAATTTTATTCATTTATTTATTTCAATCTCTTTCACTGATTGCGTGAGCTTGGCTTTCCTAGACACCATGTTGGGTCTAATTCTCGTTTCTCATCTGGGTGACGAACGGTGGATGAGTCACATTAACGAGAGCGGAAGAGAATTTATTTGTATGACTTACTCTGGTCATACAGCAGAGATAATCACAAATTTTTGCAATCTTCAATTGTCACTTTATTGCTACCGCGGCACGCAGAGAGTTTCGACGGAACTTCCCAAAAAGTCTTGAGATACATTTTATGTTCGCCACAGATAAGAGTTCAATGTTATGCTTTCTAAAGGACTGTTATTGAATCACGAATGAAAGTATGACACATGAGCAAAGAACTTTCTTTAGCTCCGCACAACACAAGAACAGTTTTGATAACTAGCGGGAAGATAAGAAAACAAGTCACCCTCAGAATATATCACAAAATTTTTACCGCTCCGTCAATAAAATACTAAGTGTAATGTTGCGATTGTGGTAAAGCGGAGCTGTACACGTAGCAAGTCCCACGTATAATGACCTACATTGGAGAGCCAAGCCAAAAGATACGCATGCTTCAGGGAAAAGTAAACCATCAGCCGGTATATGCCGTACCGACGTAGTTTATGTAGGCCAGCCTACATTACGCAAGACAGACAGCAACATTGGGATTGTGCTTTGGTTTTCGTACAATGTCACTCGATACAGTCTTAACAAGCATTTCGCCACCAGACATCATGGGCACTTAACTTACGAAAATCCATTATGCAAGAAGACAACATGATAAGAAGCTCTCAGTGGAAGAAGAAAAAGAACGTGGCAGATGAAAGTACGGACACATGGCAAACGAGGAAACACGATCGTCCGGAGGTGTACTGGACCGCGTTGGGGCGTTGGAAACTTACGAGCGATGTGAAAGGGTGGGCTACAGGGCAGCATGGACCACTTTCTTACCCAAATTGTATGGGGGCATGGCTGCTTTTGAGGTTATCTTATAACTTGCCCGCATTGTCCTGGCATAGACGAAGCAGCGAAACAGGATTTAATGGGAGGAAGGGAAGCACAATTGAAGACCTTATTGATGAGCAAATTACCTCTGAAAGTTCGATTTCGCCTCTGGTATGATCGTCGTCCGTTCGGAATTGCGTAATTTAGGTCTTCGCTGCCGTAATGATCGAGCTGAAAAAACCTCAACTAATTGCAACAAATTGAGGAGAACGACTGTAAGGCGGACGATTTGAGGTTATGCTCAGACGGCCAAGCCAAGGCAGTATTTAATGGCAGTGCAGGGAGAATTATACATACCGCCAGACTTTTTAGTCGCTGCGTGTTCCAGCTTGTCTTTAGACATTGAATGCTTTCGCCTTCTTTGAAAGAAAAAAAAAACCCATTATTTTACTGACTGCATTTATAATACGAAAATAAAGCAAGAGATAGGAAAAAATTTATCTCACAACAGAACGGTGTAAAGTTCTGAGTAACATTTTCCTGCTCCATGTTGTTCTACGCCTCGGTTTCACTATTTTTTTGTTTCTTAATTCATCCAATGCTCTAATACTCACAGAAAATAAAATGTATGGATGTTCACGTTAGAGTCTAAAAAAAAAAGATAAACAAAAGCCTTAAAAGACTAGACCCAATAACTTGTGTCTACTAAAATTTCCTGTAGCGGTGTTGATCCACTCATTAATTGATTAAAGAAAAATTGTTTGACTTATGCGATGAATTCAAGATTTGTTTCAAATCCTTTATAACTTATCCAATACATAAACTATTGAAAGCGATGTTCCACTGAAAATGTGGGCACTTCTGCAAAAAAAAAATAAAAACAGTAATGCTGACAAAGAAATGCAAAATAAATGCTGGTTGGACTGAAAATGAAGAATAGCTTCACTTGTTAACCAGCCTTAGAATATATTTACAAGACATTCGTGTTTCAATTACTCAATACATAAATAAATGACACTAATCGTTGTCAACAAATGATTGGTCTGGACTACTAAACCAAACTGGATAACGTACTCACAAATGTCTTCTTATAAAACGAAAACAAAATTTTCAAAGATAAGGAAGTTTTCGCTCATTGCGCGATTAAAATTAAAAGAAAAACAAGAAGAAGAATATCGTAAAAAAAGTATTTATTTTCTTGCGAAAATAGTGCGTTAAGAGGCAATGCCACCGCAAATTTTTCGAATAAAGCAATTTTTATGGGGTTGATCGGCGCTTTGGTCCTTGTAGATTAGATGGAAAAATGCCTATTATCAAGAAGAAATTCTTTCGTGAAAGGTTCGCGCTGTTTCCCCAAGCGCCTAAAAAGAGTATCTAGAGAAGTTGTAGTCTAATGTCTTAACTGGTCGTTACCTGGTGCGTACCTAGTTTCTCCAATACACTAACAGTGTCTTTAGGAAATATTTGCGTTCATTTGACAGCATTTCAAAGCAAAAATATGTTGGCTAAGCTTTAGTAAGGCGACCGTTGAGCAACACCAAAGCTTTCCATGCCTTTTCCAAAAAATGGAAAGCTTGGAGGACAATTTTTCATGGTGCTTATGACTTAGTTGTAAAGTGTAAAGTGTGTGATTATGTCTTCGACGGATGCAGCAAACGATCGAAGAAAGAAAATGACGAGGTCCATTTAAAGAAAGTAGGGCAGTTTTATAGTCTTGCGTTTACAGACTAATAAAAAAAAGAGTAAAAAAATTACCCTAAAGACACTGAAAAAAAGGAAAAAAACTAAAGTTTCATACTCTGTAATATCGGATGGGCGTAAGCGATTTTTTCTGTTTCCAGATTAAAAGTGGAAATTTATATGGTATACGTGTTACACTTCATGAGTTACAAGTAAAAGACACGGAAAGCGAAGCAAGCGCGTGGGCGTTGTGGTCGTGTCCGTTGATCATTTTCAAATTCTTTTGCAAGATGGATGGATGGATGGATGGATGTAAGCGGCATCTTCAATTTGCGAAAGGGAGAATGTTTACCACATGCACTACACAGTTGCGCAAACGGACACATGGGCACTCGAACAGATGGACATGCTTAGACGCATTCCAAATTTGAAACTAGCCAGGAATTTATACACTTTATGGGGTTTCTAGAGTTTGTTTCTGCGCGTTATAAAGATATGGAAAAGAAAATTAAATTTTGATACACTATGATGTGGGGTAGAGATGGTCAATTTTTCCCATTTTTGCGCAGGTATTTTACCGAATGTGCGTTCAATTTGTCGTAGATTTGTCTGCAGTACTTTATCAGTAATGAGCGAAAAACCAATTTTTATCCATTTTGAAAAACAGAGTTCTTCTCGCTTTACGACGCACTATAGGTGTGTCCTTCGACCGCTTTGGTCCATATTCAATACCAACCTGCGTGCAAAAACCTTCAAAGTTCCCGCTCAATTTGAAAGCGATAGCTTCATTTTTACGGTGACGAGAATGTTTGAAACACACAAATTTGCTGCTGATCAAGCATATGTGGAGTCTCTGAGGCTTCCTTCTTCCGGCGATGGATATAAAAAACACATATCAAAACTTTTTTTTTTTTTGGTTGATGGAAGAAAGTGGACCAAGCCAATAGAATTGTGACTTATGAAAACTTTGAACTCCTTTTCCTCGAAGCACAAACCGCCACGCAGCATATCTCAAACAACTTTCGTTCTTTTTTCATTCGAATTTTTCCCACTTGAACAACATTTTCTGGTTAATCGTTTTCTAAAACAAAATTCTCTAAAGGATGACATAGAATATGTTTGAAAAGTTAATTCGAATGAATTTTATTAACAGGGAAATGCTTTTTCGGTCGAAAATTCAAATCCAACCCCTACGTAGTTCTTTAGATATAGGAACAAAAATTGAATGATTTTTCGTCTGTTAATGTGAAGTTTGGATCAATAACATTATGTTCACCGGAGGCTCCTTAAACTGAATGTGTGTCGAAAAGAAGGACTGCGGTGTTGCTGGTTTTTATCATTTTTCCAAGAGAGTTGTTGTTTTAATAACTTACCGTTTTCTTAATAATGTTAACGACTGCTACTTATTACCATCGGAGCAGGATGAAGGTTACATTCATTTAGCAAAAGCGTTCGCAAAGCCCAGAAGGAAGCTCCCGCAAAGTATATGTATTCTTGATAAGCATCAAATTCTGAATCTATTTAAGCACGTCCGTCTGTCTGGTTGATGGCTTTGCAATATCTGTTGTAAATCTTCTCCTGGTCGCAAAAACGAAGCTATCGACTTCAAATTTAGCCGAAACATTAGAAATTCTTGTAGGTAACAGGAGACAATCGGAGGAAGGACACGCCTACAGTACCAAGTAAACTGAGAACAACTTTGTTTTTCAAGAGAAATAAAAAATTGATCCGCTGCTCGTTACTCGCAAACTGCAGCAGATAAATCTACAAAAATTTGACCATATATTCTATGGGCGATCTGGTAAAACACTGCACCATTACAAAAAAGAAAAAATTGACCACGCCTACTTTATTTTATAGTGCGCAGAGTATGGAAATGTATTTCCTTTCCTCTTTTTAGGATCGCGGTGATGAAAGATTTGGTTACTTGTTTGTATTGCATTTACTTGGAATATTTCTTTTTTTTATTTCTTATCCAGCAAATCAAAGGAACTATCATCACTAACGGATTTTGATGATAAGTTGGATGATTATTCGAATCTAATTCGATTTTACCTTTTTGTACCGAAATATTTATTGCTTTCGACTAAAACGCAACCACCTGCTGCACCTGCTGTAATATATATTATAGCGCGGACTTTGAGCCATGACATACAAATTAATTGTAAAAAAAATATATATCAGGTTTTTTTTCGCTGTCAATCAAACTAAACAAACTTTCGAATCATACAAAGATAACGAGTTCCCTTGAACCTGTAATAAATATGAACTGTCAGACACGTTTCCATTTCACGAAAATACAAAATTTTGATTAGCTTCGCGTACATTGATTGATTAAAAGATTGATTTTGATTGTAAGTCAATATGAAAATGACTGGAATTTTCTGTGGTATTTGTGCGTCACAGAAGGTATAAAATATCCGACTTCCCAAAAATTCAATGCAACAAAAATGATGATTAATGGGTTGATATGTAATCGGACTGTTTTAAACCAGACAAAATAGTTAACAAAATTATCAAATATTTACACTTTGTAGGAAAGGAAAACGCATACGTCGCTTCGACACTTGCAACTAAACTATTATTAGTGAGCGACTTGTGATGGATTGCTTTCTTCATTTTGGAGCAAAAGTGACACATACCTAGAGATAATTACACGTTAAGCAAGTAGATCGTTACAGAATAGTGAAGAGAGTAAAGTAGACCCCACTATAACATGGTAGACGTGTTCACAACTATATAACATCGTGTTGTTCGAGTCACAAATGTAACTTTAAAGCGCTTTGCACAACAAACTTTTTGTTTTTATAGAAAATGTAGATGTAAGTTTATCAAGGCCTTTTCTTTTATGGACTTAACTGTTTTATTAATTATTGGAACTAAAACGTAATAAAATCGCAGCATCAAAAGAATCTTTTAAAGTGTTATATGAACAAGGTCACGATTTCTCCGCAGTGCACTACCAGCACTTCTTATAAAGGCGATCTACTTCTTTGAAAGATATTTAATTTTTTACTAATACACTAAAAAATTAGTAAAAGGTTTAAATGAACATTGAATACATGCTAGATATCTACATAGAAAACCTAAACTTTTGCAGAAACGGAGTAGCAAATGCAAACCACCGTACCTCTGGCTAGACAAACCTAGTCGCACTTGTCTGATAAATTGTGGGTGTCGCCACAAAAGGTCTCTTACTCCTTTGAGAAGAACACATTTTCGTAAGCAGTGAAACCCTGCTCAGCAAGCACGCGTCTCATCGATGCAAAGAAGTGGTAATTGGCACCACAGGAATTCATTGAGTAAGCCGCATGGGTTAACACTTTCTAGTTGGGCCCTTTCAGCATATTGTCAACCGGTTTTTCTGGCTGGATGGAAGGACCAATGCCATGGAACAATATCACCTTGCATTGCGAATTTTGATATTTCGCACGTTTTTTGCATACCGAACGATTCAAATCCATAACTGCTGTTGGTAGCGTCCACCACACTTCAACAGTTAATAACAGACTACGCCCTCCTGGCCGCAACGAACACAGAATATTCGCGTTCTGCCAAAAAGTTTCAGTTTCCCATGAAATTTCACGATAGGTATTCTCAAATAAATCCACTTTTCCTCTCCATTTTTAAGACGACACAAAAAAAAAAAATCTTTTGAATCGTTGAGTCCAAGAAAACGCGCTCTCGACGAATATGTCTCGTTTGGCACAAGACTCGACTTGCCCTTTATAAGAAAACATAATTTTGCGTTGCGATACGTGATCGTATTACGATTGCTTATTGTTGGCAGATGCCCAAGCAAGTGCTCCCTTCACACATACTATTAGAGTCGTCTATGAGCCAACTCCGGTTTCATGTTTACATCTCTAGTTTACATGTACTGGGTATTCTAGAATGTGTATGTTCTGGAATGAAAATTCTGTCTTAACAGAAAATACTATTCAAATAGATTTGTTAGTCTTTGTTTATTTCTTTATATAATTTATAAATGAAACATCGTTTGTTGCCTTCCACTCTCTCATATAAGATATTTTGAAAGAGCGTTCTTTTCAAATACAATTCTTTCTAAGGTCCTCAAGCACTTCTAAGCAAACCTCAAGTAGACAAGGCGAGCAATGAGCCACAGCAAGCCAAGAAGAATAAGTAAATTGTTTCAATCGCTAACGGCTTACATTTACACTTCCAATAATGCTAATATCGCAAAGCGCACTTAAGCTTTGTTGCTATCTATGCACGTGTGGTAAAGTGAAATATTTATTGATTGAATTCTCGTCACAATTGATATCAACAAATTGTTTTAAAAGTTAACAATAAACACAAAAATAAACAAATCTAAGACGGATTTATGGCCTACTATTCAATTGAGGCGAACTCTAGTGATGACGATGATAATGCGAACACATATTGTACACATGTGTCGACTAATACCTGATAAATCTTTCAGTTTTTAATATTAAATTGTGATATCTCGTTGAGGCGCCAAAAACATGTTTTCATACATATATAGACACACATACATTCATACAATCGCTCTCAATACATTGTAGCGGTTTGGTTTCTTCTTTCCTCGGTAAGCTCGTACTAACCGCAACCAGATTGAAAGAAAAATTTTGAAATTATTTTTTTTTTTAAAGCAACATAACAAACAACAAACTTCGATACAAATACACTCACGGATTCAGCGACGACACTAGTTTATTGAAGAACTTTTCACACACTAACCGAAGGCTTTCTGTGTTTACATTCTAATGCTTTCGTTTAGTATTAAATGTAAAGATGAGAGCTGTTTGTTGTTCGGGGCTCGTGTGTTTAAAGCTAAAGATCAATTTATTTGACAGACGTTTTGATTTGTTGCTTCTATATATGTTTTCTGTATGCGCACAAACACGCCTACATAAGCACATATATGTTTTGAATAAATCTTAGAAATCTTCAGCATTTTGTGTTTACTCATGAATCTCCTTCAATGCTATATAAATGATTGTTTATTTTCATAGCAACATTTAAATTTTACATGTAGACGCACTATGCTTGCATACACGCATACACACGTACGCCCGTTAATATATTTTTCAATATTATTCCAACTCCAAATACTCACAAATCAATTTAAGCAAATAAATGTAATCGTCACTGTAAATATATTAAATGTTACCCCAAGTTTTCATTAGCTTCGATTTTAATCGGGGCTCATATAATGTAACGTAGTGGGCACGTAAAGCGGAATTTGCTTGTAGACAGCTCTAACACCACGTCCGGGTGCAAAAGCTACCGAAATTTGAAAAATGGACGACCGAGATTTGGTTAACGATATGTTAAAACCACACAAGGGGGAAGAGCTGGCCCATGCGGCTGACTCACCACACTCGAGGTCTTCTGCTTAGCACTTACATGTGTGAACGAGCCAAGCAATTGCTGAGCAGCGTTTCAGTTCTCAGGGGGAAGAGGTGATTGGTTCGTCTCAAAAGAACAACAGTCTTTTATGGCTTGGCATATACGAATTGTCAGACATGTGGGAGAAGATGGATAGAGCTAGCGATGAGTGAAAAAAATAACATTTATTTATTTGTGTTTTCTATTCAAAAAACGCGTTTCCTATGCACATACATGTGGTATAGGAAGTTATCTTTTCTAAATCTTTCGGGTCTTCTTGAATTTTCTCTGTTTCTCCTCAAAGCTGAAAGTTTTCCTTGGTAACCGGGGAGTTGTCTTAAAGGCCCTTTCGTTAGTTTAGTCACATTTTGAATTTTCAGAACTTGAAAAGGGATCTAACGAAATTTGTAAAACATGAGAACATCCATAGTTTCCGCCAAAGTGCAAATTATATATCACTGGTCTCAACAAGCTCCCAGGCTGGAACGCTCAACCTCCAAGCAACCTTAAAAAGATGATATCTTTGGTTGACAGGTAACACTCATTAAGTGCATAGAAATTTAAAAGCGCTTAATCCTTTCGCCACGGCCCACCGGTGTCATACTTCGTCACCAATATTTATTTGCAATGTGCCGTTACAATAAGTTATTGCCGTTCCATCCACTTTGAAGTGCGGCACAATTATGCTGAATTTGCATAATTCTGTAGCAAAAAAAAAAGAGAGAAAAACAAAAGTTTTGTCGAACTTCAACTGGCTGGGTATTGCATTACAAAACGCAATACGATTAAGTCATCGTATATATAAATATCGCATTTCTCAATAAAAAATGACAATTGCTATCAAGCAACTCAATTTAACCAAGCGTTTAATTCGCTAAGAAAAATAACAGGCGTTCAACCCGCCTACGAGCAAGGTTTAGGGACTGTCTCATGCCGAGCTTCATTGGCAATCTATGAAACGGAAAGACTTGGCGTTCGGAAGTCGAGCAGATTAGGGATACACTTACGTCTCACCCCTTCAAACAAAGAAAAATCACCACAATAGGAAACTTGTTGAAAAGCAACAGA
Source organism: Glossina austeni (assembly GCA_000688735.1). Classification (NCBI taxonomy): domain Eukaryota; kingdom Metazoa; phylum Arthropoda; class Insecta; order Diptera; family Glossinidae; genus Glossina; species Glossina austeni. Next base: position 1,683,296 of record KK502423.1, on the reverse strand, counting down.
ACTACACACATGAAAGACGATTTGAGCACTGTGTGCGAGGAGCCTGCGTTATCATTTAATTTTCGTGAACTTTCGATGATGATGAATGTTCGAAGCCTTCAAAAAGTGTAACATTTGGCGAAAATATCGTTCAAGTTAACCAAATTGCGTTCGACGACCGTCAAGTTAAAGGTGAAGAGGTAGGACAGGCGCATGAACATGTGCGAAGCATATGTTTGCCACGTATTTAATTAATACAGAAGCATAAGAAAGGTGGCCGCACGTTGCGTGTTGTTGGCTTCAATGACAAAATTTGCAAAATGGAAAATGGCTTTGGTGCCAAATCCACTGTCCACCCTCCACCCTCCATGATCTAACCCTAAGCACTTTTATCTAAAGGGAAAAAAGTTATATTAAATAATGAAGTCATTGTCGAGATTGAATGTATTTTGAAGGCCTTAACAAATCTTTCTACACAAAAGGTATCATAAAGCAAGAAAATCAGTGGACTGATCGACCATTTTTAAAAGAAACTGTACTGGTAAATAAAATGGAATTTTACAGAAAAAGAATTTAATTCAGAAAATTTTCAGAAAGCTTTGAAAACTTCATTTTGAGCGCTCAACTTTGCAAGAACTTACTCGTTTAAACTAATGACTCGTGTCCCAGCCTTGGAGGTCTTGAGTATGGATTCATTTTATGTTTCGAAAATACGAGATTCGAGATTCGAGTTTGCACAAAGCCCCTTCGACTTGATTTTTCAAGATTACTTTGAATTTCAAGATTACTTTTACGACGATTGACGAAAATTCCGTTTGTGAATTTTAAACGCATATATGACTTCAGTGTATGTCAAATGTGGCTTAAGCATATTTGTATCTATACCGCCACCATACTGAAACTGGCAGTACCTTTCTATTCAGCTGATATTCAGCTATGATAGAACCGTAATCGCGAAAAGACGACTATAATGCAGTTGAGCATTAAAGTGATTTTTGTTAATTGTCAAGTCGAGGTTTCACGAGCTCAATTCTCAAGGTTGTTCGAACGTACTTAACCGTAGCTATGGTGCTTGGTAGAGACATAACGCACACTGATTGGGAAACACATCCGTCATGGCGACGGGAACCCGTCATAGAAAAATCATCGAGAGTGTCGTCTGCTTGCAGATTTCTTTACTGAGCTATCATCTATTTTTTTTATTTATTTATTTATTTATTAACAATTGACACTTATTCGCTACACACACATTATAAGCAAAAGTAAGTATTAAATTCAGAACATCAGCTCAATACAAATCATATATAACACATATATAAAATAATAGAGCAAAAAAAAAAAAAAAAATATATATATATATATAAAAATAATAAAGAAAATATAATAAACATGATTGAAGAAATATGGATGTATAATGTATAATGTGCAATATAAATGTATAATGTATAAATGTATAATCATTAATGAATAATTATATGGCAGCTAACCGCGGAGTATTGAACCTTTTATAAACTTTAACGAATTAATTGAAGTATCGAATTTGTGAGAATTATCATTAAAAAGTTTACAAAGCACACGAAGCGGGTTATTACGCTGATAGTTAGTACGGCAATGTAACCACTTTAGCGGAACATAGTGTCTAGAGAGTCTTACAGGAACATTAAAATCCAATTGTCCAAGCAAAGCTGAAGAAGCACTCTTATTAATTTAACCATAAATAATGTACCTAGTAGCTCACGTCTTTTCTCTAAAGTAGGCAATAAGCTTCAATCTATTTACATAAGGAGGTAGGGGGAGATGAGAATACCAGCCAAGGCCTCGTAAAGCAAATTATAAAGATTCAATCAGATCAATGTGGCACTTATAAAATGGTGACCAGACAATACAACAATACTCTAATGTAGGGGTCACTAACGATGTATATAAACGTTTCGTAATATATGGGTCACAAAAATCTTCAGACCAACGCTTCATGAACCCCAAAAGCGATTTGGCTTTGTTAACTGATTTATCTAAATGTAAGTTGAATCTCAAACGGGGATCAAAAATACCCCCAAGGTCATTAATAGACGACACGCTTTCTAATAAATGGCTGCCAAAATAATAATTGGATGGGAATATAACCGACCAAGAGAATGACATTTTTTGCACTTTTTTAAATTCAAAGACATTCCATTTGCAAAGCACCACAACTGAAAAGCATTCAAATCAAATTGATGGACACAAGCGTCGTTAGTCGGGCAAAACGAGTAAAACAGTTTGACATCAAAGGTCATTAATAAATAAAACAAATAACAAGGGCCCAAGATGACTGCCCTGAGGAACACCAGATGTAACTGAAATTGAACGCGAGTAGGTTGAGGTCTGAGTACGACCTGTGAGATAAGATATATCTACTAATCTTTGAGTTATTGAGGAGAGTAGACCAGACTAGAAGACTAGAAGTAGTAGTGTGTTACTTGTGTACTTAAAATCCACGGAGAAAAAGTAGGACGGCACTCCAAGAAGTACGAATACAGAAGTGGCGTAATACCGGTAGCCCTAAGCAATACGGTTTCGACTGGGGATCCTCGGCGGCCAAGATGACAAAAAGATGACCGCATGAACTTTTCAATATGCAAACCATGACTCGTACGTCCCATCATGGAGGATCGTTGTAGACGGGGCTACCCCAAAGACATGGAACGAAATGAATAAAATTTGCTCCTCTCCCTGGCTAGAGGCGGCGGTTTGGACCATAGCCAAAGTTTTATTTACGCATCATCTTCTCCATTTTTGGTATAGGCATTCTAAGTAGGGCAGAATTGTTTTGCAAGCTGAGGGGGCCGAAGACCATCGTGGTGCATTTGGTACTGCGCAACGTGATGGGGGAAAAGGAAATTAAATAATCAAGTCAATGAAACTTTTCATTGCGTTGCTCGTTTCTAGAAGTCGATTAAATGACAAAGTTCTCTACTATTCCAAACATAAAAGTATCCACGAAATTTTCATATCATCTATGAGGTAGCATTGCTGGAAAATTTCATTATTAAGCCTAAGCAAAAAAAATATGTTAATGTTAATAAAGTTAATAAAAAACTTAAGTGCACTTAAAAGAAACTTAATTATGTCTTCAGGCAGCAAACCTCTATATACACCGTTCGTTTTTTACGTACATGTGAATATCCAAAATTTCCTTCAATCAATAACCATTCGACATTTAAGAGATGATCACTCCTCAAAAAAAAAAAAAAAAGAAAGGAAAGAAATCATCGCCATTAGCGTCATTTAAATATAAATTCAATCACCGAAGCGACAGCAGGTATTAATTGCTTTCATTCATCCATATAATCTCATAGTGATTCGTAGGCAGAGATATGCATACTTTTTTTAATAGTAGTTTGAAAAAATGGCTTAGTGCCCAAGCATCTGCGTTGATATATGAAAATCCATTTTACGATCGATCAATTAAAAACAAGCACATTCGTAAACTCACTCAGGGAGATGTATACGAAAGAGAAAAAAAAGAAGAAAATGTGCGAAATCTAGTCGTTTCGATTGGAGAAGACAAAATAATTCATTCAGTGATGACATTGATGATCGTAAAAAGGAAATGAAATAAATGACGGAAATCGCTGGCGGCAGTGCGCACGCATATTCTATTTTGGCTCTTGCCTTTTATAGTCGGCCTGCGCACGGCCAGCAGTGATGGCTGCCACACGGGGCCAAACCCAATAAGAGATTCGTTTTGTTTTTAACGTTTCTCTTCAAGGAAGTCATAAACACATTTACGACTTTTTAATATGATTTGAATCGTTTTTGTCGTACTTGTCGGATTCGATTCCGTAAGGGTATGAGTTCAGTATCTCTTTTATTCGCTTTGGAATTCTTTTATATTTTTAATATAATTTAAATAAATTTTTTTAAGCGTTTTAAAGGCATTGTTAAAATACCCTATAGAGAATGCACTTCATATTTGATTCACAACCAAACTGGAGACTGGATCTTTTATGGAGACTTGGTGCATATCGTAAACTCAAGTAAAAGAAAAGCGGAGCAGCTTAGATGATATCATCAATAATCTTAAGATCGCACAATAGATCCTAAGCAGGTTTATATCCGTGTACTTGTCCTGCCGTACGTCTTTCTCCTAGCGTATACATCCTTCCAAGTGTCTGTCTCCTCTTATGCCAGTTTCTTCACACATATGAAACACTGAGTGTCTATTAATCCATGTCCTTGCCATTCCCCGTGTCTTTCAGTCAGTGTGCCGTTCTTTCCGTCATTCCAGGTCTCCGTCTTTTGCTCTTTCTGTGTGCATTCATCTCCAAAATAAGCAAAAGGTACAAATGCGAATAAAATAATAGAAATGCGTCCAAGGCGCGTAGAAAATCTTGATATAAAACGGCTTGGATAACTGACGCGCAGTCTTTTCTTACAATCCTTTCAAAGTTTTGTGCTTGACATTAATGCGGTAGGTTATTCCCTCCTTAGGACTCGGTTCACCTGAAAGACCTTTTCTTTCACAAATTTCCTGCCCCGTTACTGAAGGCGTATTCATGTTGACATTCTCTTCGTAAGTGTACATAAAAACACATATATGTCTTAGCCAATATGAGAGGACTAATCCATCGATTTGTTCCGTCCATCAGTGAGCCACTTGCTTGTAGATATCTCGACCAAAAAGGAGAGTTTTGATATGTTAATTCGTAAAAGGGGACTGTGAGTGCTTGAAGAGCACTCCCATGAAATGACGGTAGATGTAGCATAACACGACTTTTTCAAAAGTTATCCTGATTAGCCCATGAGCCTCTTTGCAACGAAAAGTGTGACTAGGTATCCAAAATTCGCTTTTAGACGAGTATAGTTTTTTGATGATTTTATCAAGCAAACAAACTCATAATTGAGAACATATGCGCGTACATGTGGTGTTGAATATGCTTATGGATGTAAGGCATTGCAGTGGCATTACGATACCTTTGCGTAGATTTCTGCAAAGAGAAGTCAATATAGAATGAAAAGTCTTTGGTTTTTTTTTTGCTTTTATATTTTATTAAAATTCTTTGATGATACTTTTGTTGCCATAAAATTTTAACGACATTAAGAAATAACATAAAAATAATGTTTGATAAATTATTATAATACATAAAATTCTTGAATAATTCTAAAAATATATATATAGACATAGAAGGAAAATCATAGGTGTATGAAGAAAGATTAGTTAAATTTTTTCAAATTAGTTTCACTAATAAATTATTTATCGATTTCGTGGAATATCTATGCAAGCGAATACGAATCATGACTCATAGGCTCATTTCCTTTAGATTTTATGTAAATGTTGCATATTTTGACGGCTTTTAAACAAAGTCGTACTTTTCATTATTAGAGAAGCAATCATTGCATCATACTCACGTTTAACTAAGCAATCTGCACCTTATTCCTAATACTGTTAGCATAGTCTGTGCTTTTTAGACCGATGAGCCAAATACACTCTTGTAGTTTGGAAAGGTTTTATGACCTGACCCTGTTACCTTTGTTTGTTTGTTTCACAAGAACGAAGAAATCTTTTCGCTTTATTGCAGTTTCTTAACATGATGGATGGAAGATTTTCGACAATATACCGATAAGCAGATACTCAGAGAATAGCATAGTAAAGCAGAAAAGAGTCGCCACTACCACGTCAATGGTGTCCGTAAGTTCAAATCGCAGCGCGATTAGTCCAGACTTGATCGCAGCTTCAGTGAGTGGATTCCTGTCTCTTTCTATTTTCCCAATTCTTTGTGGTCATAACCTTGTCGCCAATGTAGCAAACATCCCTTAGATGATGAATGATAATGAATAATAAAAATAATAATTTCAAAACATATACATACATATATATGTTGGACAATAATATTTTCTCTAAGAAATTATTAAGCAAAAAATAATCCCTTCTTCCCTATGTGAAACTGATCCATTCTAATGTTGAAATAAAACATCTCCGCCATTTTTTATACAAAAAATTTGTCTTTATCCTTAACCTACAACAAAATCAATAGTGTAACACTAGGCTGAAGCGAAGACAATACCCAGACAAGGTATTAGAAATATTGATTATTTGGAGACAAGGGATCTGCCAAATTATAAAAACAGAGAAAGGTAATGCTGTTGAAGCATTTACATTCATACGCGCAACAACACTTGTAAAAAAACGCGAGGGTTAAGCCGAACATTCTACAATGAGATATTACACATCTACACATCTCCTGCCACCCATTGCACTGTAAAGTTTATATAATTTGTTCAGCATAAAACGGTATATGTAAATGTGCTCGTGGTGTATGAAAAGTTGTGACGAAACACACACCGAAACGTCAAACAAATGAGACGGTAACAAGAAACAAATGTTAGCAACAATATGAAACAAGTGCAATACGATAAGCTTGCCGCCTCCCCTCGGTGAGAACGCGAGCGAATCGAGAAAATCTGCAATTGAAGTAAAACATGGGAAGAAAAAACAAATAAAAATAAAAACAAAATAAGAGTGAAAAATAAAACAATTTGAAACACACCTCTACACCTCAACACAATACATACAAACGGAAAATCAGACAGACTAAGGAACACATCAGAAAAGCTAAATGAACAGTCAAAACTCTCCGTTACAATAAGAGTCGAGAAAAAGTAAAGCAGAACGACTCAGAAAGAAAATGTTTAGTTGTGCGTACATATGTACACGTTATACATAAGAGCAATACGAAAGGGTAGCATGAGGATATGAAAATGACAAAAATAAAAATAACAACGAATTCGAAAATTTTCGCAAGACTTTTACATACAAATGCACAAATAAATATTTATACACCCTTACCTAAGAGTGGCCAAAGCTAGTAGCCTCTATGTGTACATCGCAAAACAAAAGCAAAGAAAAACAACAACACTATTACGAAAATGATGAAATGAAGAAAACTGGCATTCCATTTCAAACTGAATAGAGAACGTGCACGCTTATATCTATGCATATAAGCAGTGTGAAAAGAAAAACGAAAAAACAGAAAAGACAGAAAACCCCATAGCTTATACATACCCCTTTTACCACACTCTATAGGAGAGACAAAAATGTCAAACGAGAGTTTAATATCGAATGGGTTGTAAGTTAGAGCGAGAAAGATTACAATGCGAAGAGAACGTGATACAAGATCAAACATATACACGCACTCTAAGGAATCATCGTTGGAAGAACTGTCATAAATTTTAATTGCATTACGGAACCTAAAACGAAAGGAAACAAACTTATTGAATATACGAAGAATAATTTGTAAAAAGCGTAAAAGAAATCTGCAGAGTCAATTACATATCGCAGACATGGTTATTAGTTGAAAAAGATTGCTTTTAATTTTAGGTTTTTTGGATTATTAATCATGTTTATCAATTCCATTGATACGTTTTTTTTTTTTTTTGAATACAATGAAAATATGTTTTAGTTTACTTTAATCCCTCACTAAGCTATACATAACAAGAGCAAAAGAGATAACCTCTCATGTTTGCTAGCACGTGTTTTTTTGTATGTGTTTTGCATTTGCTTTTCTACATAATGCCATCACTGTCTATCATATGCTTGCTTTATTAATTTAATGAGCATCAAGCATTTCATCAAGGAAGGCACGTCAAAATTATAACAAGAAAAAAAAAACATTCACTTTTAAAAAGAGAACGAAACAATCCGAAAACGAAACAACTGGTTTTGAGTATGACTGCAACTTGTCAAAGGAGAAAGAAAAAAAGGAACTTGCAGTTGAATTATACGAAATAAATGGAAATATAAAATAAATTTTAAAAGAGATTTACGGGTTCTTTTAATACAAACGAAGGAGTAACAAATTTGCAAAGAGATTAGAAATAAGTGAGAACAGTATGCAATAGGGAGAGTTTTCGACGAATGTATTGTTTTATAGATAAAAAAACAAGAGTTAATTCAGGGGAAACAGTCTAATAAGAGTTTGATATGAAAATCAGAGAGTGTTTTGAAAATTTTGACACGTTATTTTTAAAAATATTTAGTCTCAGTCTCTTCCCGTTCGTTAAGTCGCAAGAACATGTGTTAGTAATTATTTATTGCGTGCGGGGTATTTTTTTTTTTTAAATAAAGTTATTTAAAAAGCCGTCGTTATTTTAAAGTGTGAAGTTGTAAAAAATTGTAAAACACATCTATATTTTTTTATTTAATTGCGTACGAAAAAGAGCTTTGAGCTTTTGTATAAAGAATTTTTAAAAAGAGAAAAGCAAATGTTTTGGAATACGCGCACTAAAGGATAAAGTTCTTAAATGTATAAATACATGATAACAACAAATAAAAAAAAAAAAAAACAAAAAAATTGGGAAATTGCATTTATGTAGTCCGGGAAGACAAAAAATATCATGAATATTAGTTAAGCACGTTACTTCTAAGTAACATGGATACGGAGCTCTCAAAAATTAAACCATATTTTTAAGATCTCATTAACTAAATAAAAAAAAAAAAAGAAAACATAAATACCGACGGGTGCAAGGAAATACGTAACTTAAGGGAACAAAAATGTTAGAAAACAAAATTTTGATTATATTTCAAAAAGAAAAGTAGTTATATATATATATGTTCAATAAATTTTTAGGCTAATTGATGATGATTGTTTTTAAAAGATATCTCTTAGCTTGTTATTGTGTTAGTAGCTTTGTATAAACTCATTAAAAAAAAAGGAAAAAAGACGACTCATCTAATTTTCCAACAAACAAATCTCACGCATCACAGTGAGCAGAGAAAAAAAAAGTAGAATGCTAGCAGCAGAGCACAACTGAATATTTGATAAACATACGAAGACACGCGAGACACGAAACGACAGCGACATTACGAAGAAGCATCAACAACGCATCAAACACACACAACAGCAACAATATAAGAGCAACCTTAAAACAGCAAAAACAATAAGACCAGCAGCCAAAGCTAGTCACAGCCAGCAGCAGAACCATCACCATCATCTCATCACCATCACCATTAATGATGGTTGTATGCCGCTCTTGTTGCTTTTATTGTTGTTGTTTTTGTTGTTATTATTGCATGTATTTGAGTTGATTGTGAGTGTGTCAGGCCAATGTACATAGCAGCAGTCAGTCAAAGCCATGAAGGCAGGCAGGCAGGCAGGCAGTTAGGAGCTAACAGACAATTTTTTGTGAACAAGTGACGACATTCGTTGTTCGACTCTCAAACGGGTAACGACGGTTAGAATACGCACGCGGATACCAAAACAAAAAAAAAGAGTTCAGAACAGAAATTAATCAAAAAAATATGCTAAAATCAATTAATTACAGTAAAGTATGACTGACATCATCAACGCTAGAAAAATGTTAATAAAAATTCGGAAATTCAATTAAAAGCCAGAAAGCATCATATACATGCTTGAACGTGTTTTTAACGGGCAATTAAATGCAATTATTTAAAAAGAAGAAATTATCAACATCTAGTCAAATTACTTGTGAAAAACGATTAAACGAGAGCAAGGGAAAGAGAGAAAGAAAGATGAATAAACTTTTTATTTACTAAATAAAGAAAGACTGAAAATAAATAAATAAATAAAACTAATTATTATTAAAAAGAATTCTTTACAAAATAAGAAAACAAAAAAAACAAAAAAAAACAAAAAACCAACAAATATTACAACAAGTATACGTAATGAAAATTTAAAAATTATAAAAAAAAGTTCAAAATTTAGAAAAAAATTCAAAAAATAAAATGCTCAAAACACGAAAAACAAAAAATTAGTTAAATAATAGTAAAGAAAAAATCCCACACTCTTTATTCACTAAACTACCTACAATTCAACCAATGTATACGATTCATGGCAATTATTAATTATTAAAACAAAGGAGAAGAATTAATAACTTAATAAAATTAATTTTAAAAATATGCATTATTTTCTTTTTCCTAAACGTACTTCACTGAAAATTTTAGTAATAATAACAACAATAATAATAACAATAATAATAAAAATAACAATAATAATAATAATAATAATAAGAGAAAGACAAACCAAAACAAAAATCCAGTTATACGAAATCGTAACGTCAGTGCTAATAAAAAAGTTTCCTCCTCTTAAAAGAAATCTAAATTATAAGTCCTCCAAAAATATTTAACTTTAAATACATTTCCAAAATTAAAAAAAAAAAGAAAAACACAAAAAAGAATAAAACAAAAAATTATTAATTATAAGCGTGTGAATGTATGTGAATGGTTGCGCCCATCAGCCTCATAAATCACTCTAAACTAAAAATAAAATATTAAAGAAAAAAACAAAAAACAAAACATTTCTGACACAAATATTTATAAAAACCCGATACCAGCGTGCTCTAGTATACATCAAAGTTCCCCCATTAGAAATATAAAAAAACAAAAAAAAAAAAACAAAATAGAAATTAAAAAAAATTATTTTATTATAAAGTAAATTCGTGTATTTATTGAATATTGTCAGGAAAAAGGAAAACTCTACAACAAAATTCATAAAATGTTGCATGAAGCTTTAATGTTAGAAATCTATCGCCAGGCTCTTAACGCTGGGTAAGTTTTCTAACTACTTGTTATTCACCTTTTACTTAAGACAACTTCTGTTGAAAGATTGCAAATTAAGAAGAAATGGATGAATTAAGATTGCTTTGAACCCTTGACTTGTAAAGTCTTTAGAGAACTTTAAAAAAAAGATAGATTACTTTCTGCTTGCATGAAATCAAGTGTACGGACGGACGAACACTTATTGCTAAACATTTTGGTGAAACTATATACAAATTTCTATTATTTTGGCAATATATATATACATATATACATATATATAAACAAAGAAGTATTCGAAATTATCCGTCCGTCTGTCCGTTAACATGTCTAATAGTGTTTGAGAGCAGAAAAGATTTCTTATACACACTTAACGTTGGAAGGTCAGTCTTTTAATTACTCACCCTCTTGCACCTGTCACTTAAGACAACTCACGCTGAAAGAGTGAAAATTAAAAAGAAAAAGACGCATTTAGAGAATACTTTGAGCCATGAACTAATAAACTCTCTAGAGAAAGTTGACAAAAGGTATATTACTTTGTGGACAGACGGACGCTAGTTGTTAAGCTTTCTTAGAAACAATGGAAATATACGTCATATATCGCATATATCTATCATGTGTATAAATAAAGAAATATTCCACGTTATCGGTCCGTATGTCCATTAATGTGTCTATTAGTAAAATATATTTTCCTAATGTATACGTAACGCTGGACGGGCATTTTATTTAGTTACAATAACATTTATCTTCTCACATCTGTCTTACACTTGTCACTGCTTAGGCTGAGAGATTGAAAAGGAAAAAGAAATAAACGGATTAAGAACACTTAAAAGAGCACTAAACTACTAAAGTCTCCAGAGGAAGTTTAAAAAAGTAGAACTGCTCCGCGAGTAAATGAAATCAAATGTACGGACGGACACTAATTGTTAAACCATTTCCAATTTCAATATAGATATATATCATATATCACATATACTTTAATATCATCTATTGTATAAATATATTAATAAAAAAATATTCCAAGTTATTCATCCGTCCGTCCATCTGCCCATTAATGTAGCTGTTGTTAAACATATTTGAAGGTAGAAAATTCCTTACATGTGCAATGACTTGCTTTTAATAAACCAAACCGAAAATGCAATGAATGTGACGGTCCGAAAAGGCTGGCATAGACAGCTGAAAAAGTGAAAATGAAATCGCTTCGAACCAAAACAGAAAACTTCGAAATATTTTATTTCATATATATGCATAAATAAATCCATAAATATGTTTAGCGGATCCTCCCCCACGTGCTGGCAATAATTTAAATTCAACTCAATTCTCTGACTATTCTCTGGCTATAGATTAAAATTTTCTATTTTCATTGTTTGTAAACTTATCTAAATTCAGTCTAGTATTAGAAAACATATGCGTAGGCGGCGAGCATTAAGAAAAAATAATGCGAAAACAATTTAAAGAATAAATCTCTTCTTTTTGACCATTTTTATTCGAGAAGATAGATATTCATAGCTATTCAATCATTTCTTGAAGCTGCAGCTGCTACTATCCGTATGTGTCCCATCTGCAATAGGTAGACTGCACTAGAAATATGTGAAGCTTTCGTTTAGATTACTAAGCGAAGTGAAAAGTTCTGTTAGTTTTAAGCGAACCTCAAATTTCAGTCTTTTTTTTTTATCTCACTCGAGGATAATTTCCAAAGCAGAGAGCGGGCCACCAAATATCATGAAAACGATACTCGAGATGAATTTCGAAAACCAAAATTGGAATAAAATTACATTATGCTATGAAATCGGCTCGGGATCTTGCGTATTATATATGCTCTGTGAACCCTTCAAATGCTTATTTCCAGTTGTATCAATGAAATAAAAAATCTAATATATTCCGGGGTTTCAAACGATTTTTGGAATTTCTGATAAAATTAAAAAAAGGCCTAGTAATGACAAGAATCTGCTAAGAGGCTCTGATAAAAGGCTATTGGAATTCCAAAACACCTGCTCACGGACGACGTTATATTTATTCTGACTTTAGAGAATTGGCAGTTAAATGATTTCTTTGATATGCTGAAGCCATTCTGCGAGGTGTGAGAAGACACAGATAATACAAAGCATATAAAATATTTAACATTTGAAATTGTTTCAATCCAAAACACTGAGTGTATTTGTGGCAAAATAATGCCTCGTCAAGGATAGAATGTATGGATAATGGACAACTAAATCCGTGAGGACTCAATAAATGAACTGACGGCAATGTGGAAAACAGAAGATCTGTCAACCGTTTTATGCACAATTTTGACGCAGAATTGTAATGCATGACGCCTTCCAGAGATCGCTGATCATATACAAGAAAAGAAGACTATGATGACATGTTGCCAGCACCATCGTGGCGAAAAAAACCAAATGTTTTTTATAGACACAAAGCTTCAAGAATAGCTAGAAAGAGAGAAACATTGGGTTGAATTGAAGAAGAGAGAGAGCTTTAACAAGCTAATGCACTCGCTTTATATCGAGATGCGTTTTCAAGTATTAGCGAAATTTTCCGTTCATGGGTATAATTCTAATGATTGATTGTGATATGATTTGGAAACGCTTTTGAAATATATCTTTCCGTGGACTTGGAAACCTTTGAAACTTGAATCTCTACAGATGTGATTTTATTGATTGAAATATGCGGTTCCGCAAACTAGAGGGCATTGAAGGCTTGAAAAGTCTTTCTACAATTATAAGAATAAAGGTTGAAGTAGATAGGAGCCCTTCCTGAAACAGCTCATAATAAGTACAAGCTCAAGGATTGCAAGCCATTTTTTCAAAGTTCAAGATTTTTTCATTTGTCTTCCATAATAACTAGGAAAGCATTAGAGTTTCGCTTAACGTATATATATTCGATTTATTTATTTATTTATTTAAAACATTGATTTCTTAAGGTTCTTATGTTGTGTGTTACTCTTGTGTTTTGGCTTTAATTGTTCGGAAAATAGATAAATAAATAACTTTTAATCAAATATTCCTTTTATGTAGTAAAAGAGTTGCGTGTTATAAGTTCATTCATTATACGGAGAAGAGCGGAAAAAAAAGAAAAGAAATCTAATGTCAAAATGGAAAAGTAGGAAATTTATCATTAAAATGCAACGCATGTCTGTAACTCGGTTTTTAGAAAAATAATTCATTTCGCCTTAAGGTGAATCCTAAAAACTCACTAACTTGCAAATAAATCTTATAAAGAGCGGCCAAATAAGGGAGCTTTTGTTTTCCAATTGAAATAAAAAGTGAAGCAAATGAAAAGGTAGGCGATATCAAGATGATTGGTTTTTGTTTTAAATACTGACTGATTCATGGAACTTTTATTTTTAAAATGATTTCATGCTGAGTGCACTTGAGGTTTTGTAAGAAATTCAATCGTTTGAAACACCAATTTTTAGTCACTTTGCCGCATAAGGGAAGAATGATGGAAATGAAAAATGAAGTCATTGAGAGTTTATGTACTACTGGCGCAAATTAACGACTCTCAACATATCGGTGCTTGTATGGCTTCTTCAACAATTCTAAAGCTAGTCCAAAAAAAAAAAAAATCGGTTAGAGTTCTATCACATGACCTTGAAGGCTAATGAAATGAAATGCCTGATCAATCAAGTTGTCTTCCAAGAACCATAGGAGAGTGATTGGATCGCGAGATGTACGTTGAAACTAGAATTCATCCCAGGCGCGAGCATCTAATTCATGCCACAGAAAATATTATTAATCACATTCCCCGTTGAGGATAACTGCCATAGCGTTTTCCTTTTAAAATTTACGAAGCCATTGAGCTTCATCCCCACATGCACGAAACGTAGCCCGAATAGATTCATTACTTTTGTAATAAATTTTAATAATTCCTACACGCTACGCAACTGCTTAATTTTTCAAAGGTGATTCAGCAAACAATGTTGAATACAAACATCAATTTTGGTGGGGACTGGACAAAAAGGGTGGATGGATGGATTTTTTTAATTTTTTAAAACCAATCACTCAGAGAGTGCCTCTTATAAGTGTAAGACGATGACGGTCACAAAGAAATGAGGAAAGAGAGATAGCGATAGGGTACGCAACCTAGTGGCGTGTGTATCTGATCGGTAAGCGTTATGTCTTCACTTGCTGAGCACCCAAGTACAGCTTTACGGACTAGTCCCTCATAATACCTACCGCCTCGTAGGTTGGACGTTCAACATAAAAAGGTACTAATTTTGATCGCTCGCTAAATATCTGCTATTCGAAGACTCAAAAGCTCGTGAACTGATTGAATACATTTATGTATATAATTAGAGTACTGCGATACTTCTATTTTTGGACATTTCGTATACAGAGAACAAAGCCGTGTGTTTTTACCCCCCAAATATATACAATCTGTCGAGATCACTTGAAGTACGTTTTTCCTCTTTTTTTTTGGATGAAAGAAAAGGTAGGAGAAAAAGAACATTTGACGAGGTTATTAAGCGTATATTCATGTAGTAGAAGAAGAAAACTCCGCGGCACGCACTGTAATTGGTACAAATTTGAATTGAAAAAAAACCTATATCTAGCGAACCATGTAGGGGCTTTTAGAAATATTGATTTTTGTGTGTTTGACTCGTAGTTGAATAAAAAAGTCTAATTTTCGAACGAAGAGATTCCATTCTTTTATTAAAAAACAAGTAAAAACGCAATACGGCCAGGGTCCGCTGCTAAACACCCCATACTACCCCGCAGTTATTTTCACAGTAGTTGAAAAAGTAGTCCGATCCGAACCATTTTCAATAGGGATCGCCGTTGGGCCAAAACATGGCAATGTACAAAATTTCGCCAAAAGGTCCCAGAAATTGTGGTCTATAGGTTGAACACAACAAAAAATGACAAACATGCTTAAATCAAATCATAAAGCGATTCCGAATCAATCGATATAATAAAAGGTGCATATATTCCAGTTCCCAGCAGCTGCGTACATTTGCACAAACTTAATATACCATTGCGCCACAACATGTGAATAATTTATTAAAAAAATCCTACGTATTTTTCTCAAGAATGGAGAAAATTCGAGCGAAAAGATTGAAAGTTGCTCGAGTTATGTTGCTTGCGCTTTTCAAAAGCCAAGTTTCGAGGGGAACGCATTTAAAGTCTCGAGTGCCCGTATGTTATACAATTAAAAATTTGCCACGCCCACAATTCATTTTGATGTCATTCCTGTTTAACTAAGGTATTATTTAAGCTAATTAGAAAAAAAATGATTTTGCGAAAAATTCTTATTATAGGCAACAAAGAGATCGTGGTTTTGCACTCAATATAAAAACATATACTCGTTGCTAGTTATCTTTAACAAGGATTATGGAATACGTTAAGCGATTAAACGGTTATTTTCTGTGTTTAATTAGATTTCGAAATGTTTGAAAATAAAATGACTGCCAATTATTGGACGTCTTCGAAATTTGGACTGCCTGCGAACGTGCTAAAGAAAGGCGTCCCTTGCATGGCCATTGCGTCTTTGGAATTATTTAATAATTGTGATACAAATTAGTTCAGTTTCAGTACAAATATTAGTTTTAAACTTTCCTCCTGAAACCGTGATTTGTGTGTATACACGAGATGATTATTAATATTCTTAATACTTAAATTATTGGTAAAAGTATGGTAATAAATTTAGCATACGATTTGATTTTTTTTTTTTTTTAATATCTAACGTTTTTCGCTTTGTATTCATAATAAACTGTAGTGATGTGTGATATAGCAAACAGTCGAATAAATCCTCAGTTTGAACCCCAGTGATGCCAATTAGAGGCGAGTCTGAGCAAAGGAGGTAATCTGTGGATCATTTCTGTTGTATCGCGTTTCGCAAATACAGAAGAAAATGTGTTTACGCCCAAATGTCTTAAATTCGGTGCTACCAATGCAGATAATAAATAAAATACATGGCAAAGAATCTTCTCCGGAAAAATAATTATTATTATTAACACAATGATAATTACTACCGTACGTACTATTGGGAATATATCTCATGGGCATATCTCATGGAGACAAAATTTTGGTTGCACAATACGGTGCACAACGTTATTCTACTCTACGCAACATTTTCATTTACGAGATAACGAATGAAATTTTTATGCTATTAGCTCGTCAAGGATGAAAATTGTTGATAATCGATTAACGAGCTTGCTTATGAGGGAATCGCCTCATCTAAATATAAATACTTTGTTTTAAAAGTAGATTACTTTGAAAATCTTAGGTAGGTATCGTTTCATATGTCGGCATACGGAGAAAACACACATTTTTTTCTTTGATAACGAAATTACTGCGTTCGTATGTAGCGCGCAGACAGGCTTAAGACAGCCGCTCCCCTTTTGTTATACCGTTCAATCATAATCTAAATTGATCTGAGTCTGTCCGTCCGTCTTATGTCTGTCCATGTAAATTTGTGTTCACACGACAGATCGCAATTTTAGAGATATTTCGATGAAATTTGATACAGTGACGTGTTTTGAGCCAAGGACTATCGAAAATGGTTCGGATTGGTCCACTTTTTGGACCAATCCCCATATAACGCCCTATTCTGAACAGTCGTTATATGGAAAAAAATTGCAATTTTCAAAATTTGTCAGCAGTGGCAGTATTTGGGCATTCTAAATTGCTATGAAAACTTTGGACCGACTGGGGCAAGTTTTGAATCTCCTCTCATATAACGAAAACTAAAGTTCATACGACAAAAAGGTACAATTTTCGATGCTTCATGATGAAAATTATATCATAATAGTAATGTACCCTAAAAAAATTAACTACACCAAATTTGGACCATCTCGGCCTACTTTTTGAATCCTACTTGAAGCCTACTTTTTGGATTTTCACGAAAATTGATCCTTTGAGGAACAGAAAAGTCTAAGTTTTATTATGTGGTGATGAAAATTCACTAATAATAATAATTTCATACAAAGAGTAGGGTGTCTAAGGACGGCCTTAAAAATTGAATTTTTTTTCCATATAATGACTTTTTAAGAAAACGTTATACGAGAAGCAGTCCAAAAAGTGGTCCGATGCGAACCATTTGAAAAGCGTTTGTTTTTTGGCAAAACATGTCAGTGCACCAAATTTCATCAAAAATATCTCGAAAATTGCGACAGAATAAAACAAGACCGATAGGTGGACAGCCGGACAAACAAGTTTAAATCGATTCAGAAAGTTGAGTACATTTTGGTTCAGAACTAAATTAAAAATAAGATAAATTTATTATATAACAATTTATTATATAACAAGAACGGCGATTCTTTCATATCCAATAAACCATTGTGAGCGGATCACGATTATTTACAAAGTAAAACTTTTTTTTTTTTTTTATCTAATACGAGCAATCACTGAGGGGATAAGTGATATATGTAACGCTGTGATGGTCAGAAAGAAGAGGGACAGGCAGGGGCAGGGAGGGATAGAGGGTGGCTGCAACTTGAAAGATATGTATCCGATCGATCATAGACCGAGAACCTATTATAACTACAATCAACAGCAAGCGTAATTCAAACCGTATCGTACCGTGTCGTGAGGATTGAACTTGCTTTTGCCGACTTGATAGTCTCACATATAAACTGTGTGGCTATGCGGTAGCATCACAACCAATTTGCATCGTAGTCCTTTATTATTTGGGATTGTAAGCTTTTCAACAGCAGGCAACTTAAAAACACGTGTATGTCTCGAATACACAAATTTTCAGCGGTCTCTGATGAATATTTAAGCTACTGAAGCAAGATGGAAGCCGTCAACTTCTTACTGTAGAAACTAGTTCACGTGAGATTCCCAGAATTAATTTTGAACAGGGCTGGCACATGTGAAAACATTGTGCGGGCTTCGTGGGAGCTATCTTTTAGATTTCATGTGGCACAGCACTGAAAAATACAACTCGCACCTATTTGTCTGACCACATATGTATGTACGAACGTGTCGCACGCTTATCGGATCACCCTAAAGGAATCAAAATTTAAGAATTGTGGCGTTAGCAAATTTTGTGTTTAATGATATGAGTCAGGAAAAGCTGTGATTTCCAGGAATACATATTTGTATTGCTAGAATTACTGGACACGATTGCCGTCAAAATTGAAATCACAGAAATTTTTAAATCATTCCAAACCAAAAAAAATTCTATAGGCTTTACCCTAACAAAACCTATAAGGTGTAAAAATGGAGTTAGATTTAACGCCCGGTGTTGCAAACGATATCGTGAGTCTAACGTACTTCCTGTTTCTAATTAACTCTGAGCGGTCTATTGACGCGTTTAGTAAAAGCGGTTTTCTCAGCTAAGGAATGCTGAGTAAAGTGAATCGGCGCTTGTGGAATGCAGTTTTATTTCCTCAAAAGGGATGGAACGTTAACTATTTTTGGCATATAAAGTAAAAACGTTTTAGGGAAACTTCTTTTCAAATAACTAACTGTTTTGCTTTTTCTGAAAACTGAAAGTAAACGATAGAATAACGTATTGAGAGATCTGCTAGATTTTTCAGCATTCAAGTTAATCTCCTCAAGCTTGATTAAATTTACTTTTTCTTAACGAAAATTTATCAAGAATCGTCTTAAGCAGAAATGCGAAAGAGTTTTAGAGTTTTGAAGCTGCACTGCATCATGTTTCTTTCGGAATTAATTGAAACATTTAAAAGGAGTCAACATAGAATTTTAAAAATGCTTGTCAAACTAATGAGATCCGCAAAGCGTAAAATTTACAAGAAGTAGGGTGAAAAAGTGGGACTTTATACTTGGTATGGAAAAATTCATAGGTACAAGGTATGGAGGTATGAAATTGAAAGTTGTCCATACATGGCTGCCGTTATGATTTTCTTATTGACTAGATATCTGGCAGCCATAAGCAATCGTAATTTCTGGCAGCACCTGTTTTTGTTGTTTAGACGATACAAGAAGAAAGTTTTTTGCATGGTATTCTAAGTGGGAATGAAATAAATTTTGAACATTTGTGACCTAAAAATTCATGGTCGTGCCATCTACATCGGCTGAGAGATTCAACCACTCTAGTGGAAACACAATATTCTGTTCGCTGGCACCAGAAGATCTTAAAACCAACCACACTGTAATTAATCCATTTGAACTGTTCGTTGTTTGAGAAATGAGCTTAATATCAAAAAAGAAAGCACAAGGTCAAGGTTGTATAAACGTCCGTCCATCCATCTACACAATAAAACCGTTGAAAGACCGTTAAAAGATCTCAACTGGAAAGTGCTAACCCATGCGGGTTATTCACCAATCTCGCATTCTTTCGATAACCACTGGTTTGCATCAATAGGACACGCATTTGCTGGACAAAGCTTCACTTCTTAGGAAAATGTACGAGAATTGTTCGATGACTGTTTCGCATCAAAAGAAGGACAGCTTTTGTTTTTGACATTGCATGCACAAATACTTTGACAAAATATTTTCTTTTAGTTTATATTTCCATATAAAAATTCAGATTTCATATGCAATATGCAATGGTAAGGTTGACTGCAGTTTGATTTACGCTCCAGCAAAACGAAAATTTTGCTTGCTTTACAACGAATTTCTAATACTTGATCTGGCTCTGGATCATATGTACTTATGAAATATAATTTAATAGGAATGCGAGGACTAATTGCAAAGGACGTTATTTGGGCTGTAGCTTTCTTTTATTTTAAACATTATTGAGTATGCAATTCTAGTGTAGAGGGCTGCTCGGGAAGTAATGAAATGCGGATGGGATTGTGAAGGACGTAATGGAAAATCGCTCGAGCTTTTTAGGCCAAATAATTTATGTTTTGCTCTTCTTTACTGATTTACTTTCACACATTCGCACATTATTTTACAGCTACACCACCTGAAAATATTACACATGTATGTAAAATCCAATCTGGAATAACGAAAACATATTGCACTTACCGTGGGTGCAAACAGACAATCTCTCTAAAGTTAATGTAAATGCAATTTAAATAATTTCTTTTCTCTCTTTCTCTCTCTTTCTTTTTCCGCCTGCATGACTAAATCATTTATAACATTTTATTCAATATAATGAAAAATTATATTAATTTAAACATTAACAATGAATATAATTTATTAACTTTGAACTAATGCTGGCGAATTATGTGACCTTATAACCAATAAATTTATTTTTTCTTTTTCGAGAAGAGCGAAAGAGGGAGATACCCAGCTGACCAGCTTGAACCGATTATTTGATACTCATTATAAGCATTAAATTTATTGTAGTGACGTGTTTGATCTTCAAAAAACATTTAATTTCGAATTAAAAATCTTATTAAACTATTAATGTGATCCGAATTATTTGTGACGTTCAGTTAATATTATTTTCCTTTTGGTCTGCAGCTTGACAATTTCTTTGCTGTCGGTTATACTTTAGTTCTTCATAGTTTGCAATTCGTCAGTCCACTCATCCCCGTTGAACTCTAAATTCTACGTTGCATATAGAAATGTATGCCTCAGTTGCTTTAATTCAAATGTCTTGAAGGTCATGAAGGTGGAACAAGCAGCAATAAGTGCTATCGGCTTGATATTGAAATCTATGGTGCATACGAAACGACGTATGTAGCTTACTATAAATCATTGTATGGAATTCTTAATAAAAAAAAGAAAAAAAATAATTTTTTTAAAGCAAAGAGTTTTATATTTAGTCGTTAACACACAAAACCTACAAACATTTGATTGCATTGTATAAATTTTATTTAATGTAAAATACAACAAAAAGTATTTAGCATTATAAGCAAACACATGCTTACTTAATACATATGCATATCCAAGTAAAGTGAATAGAGACGTGTGTAAGTGTTTATGTGTGCGTACATAGACTTATATTTATTGACATACGATACTAAATATTAATGATTTATGAACCAGACTCAAAAACAAGTCGTATACATTTTTCTACTAAGAATTCTTTAATACAGGTAGAGGTGGTTTTTCCTTCTTATATATTTATACATATATATAAGCAATATAAGCAGTTACAAGTGTTTGTGCGTGTGTGTCGACATGTACGTGCGTATGAGTTAAACAAATATTAATCGACAGTATTTACGAAGAAACTAAAGCAATAAACTAAAGTTAACTTTAATATGTATTTTATGTGTCTGTGCCTGCGTTTGCTTTTACATACTTATATGTATGTGAATATTTTGTACACAAAAAAAAAAAAACGCACCCACACATTTGAAGCATTTTTTTTTTTCTGCTTTAATTTTCTGGTTTATTTGTTTAGAGCAAAATGAATTCCATAAATAATTACGTGTGCTTACAGTTTATCTGATTTAATTCATTATAATTTACTAAAACTATATTAATTAAAATTGTTACACACACATCGTTTTTTTTTTTTTGTTTCCCTATAGAGTCTTCTCTTTCTTCCTATTTCTCGCTCCGCACTTTTCACTCTCCTTCTCTCTCGCCCTCTCTCTTTTTTTCACGTCTATTCTCTGCCTCTCTCTCTCACTCTCCCTCTTCCTCTCTGCTGTTATGACTCACTCTCTATTTTATACGTACACAGTCCTGTGTTTTGTTTGTTGGGCTCAGTTATATGTATTTTAAACACATTTTGAGCAACAATAACAAAGAAAAAAAAATAGCACGCATTGAACTTGAAATTGAAATTATAACACCCCAGAGTTGCTTTCATTAGCATACTTGGCATTGTTGCTGTTGTTTTAATATTATATGTATATATATATATATATATACACACACACACATATATATATATATATATATATATATGTATAAATATTTGCGATATATTTTGTGTTTCTCTCTCTATTTAAAAATATTTAATATATAAGATGAGACGAGACATTGGCCTGTGAACTTCGAGATATTTGCATTTCCTATCTTCAATTATCCACAATTACAAAATTCCGTTAAGCTGGTCCATGAATTTGTAGTCTGGCCTTTAAGGCAACAAAACATTGGTAAACGAATATAATATAAAAGAAGGTAAACTAATTATCTCATTGATAGTTAGAGCTCGGTCGATACTCTCAAGCGCGCAATATAATGACGTTCCGTTTTCCTTTTTCTTAAAAACCGTCGCTGAAAATCGTATATAAGAATTAATAAATACGCATATATATGTACTGATTCATATTCACATTCTTTTTTTTTTTTTTTTTTTTTTTAGGTTGTTGGGTAAAGTTGGACTAAGCCAATAAATTTGTGGCTTATATGTCGGAAGTGCAATACTTTAGTGGTAAAAATTATTTAACATAAAATTTTCAATTAAAATTCCGAACCACAAAACTTTCTTTATAAAACAAAAAGAATTAACGAATGCTAATGGTTTTGAGCTGTTTTAAATATCGGCCCGAAATCCACAAAGTTCACAAGTCTTTGATTTTTGTTATTGGCTCCCGATCAGATTAATTTCGTTAAATAAGTTAATCTTTTCAATAGACGCACATAGGGCAATTCCACCAGATCATCTTAAGATATATTATGATGACCTATGCAGTCCGGCTACTTGCGAGTGCCACCATCACTTAGCTTTGTTGATTTGTTTAGAGTTCAAATTCTAGGTGGAATCTGTCATCGTGGGCTTTCCGCTCTTTTGTTGAAAACCCATCTTTTAGCCGCATGCACTTGATCTTTTTCCTAAACTACTTTTCCGGTCGTTTGCTTTTCATCAAAAGCGAAAGGGAGGAGTTAAGTTTTTATTTTATTTACCACATTTAGCACTAAAACTATATTCACTAATTTCAAGTTTTTGATTTTTGTTAGATGGAAGTCTTTTATTCATTCCTTCTCCTATCTATTCTAGTTTCGAGTTGCCGCTGACATACATTTCTCTATTTCTACCAATGCCGGGTGGTTTGACTCACTTGTTTTTGTAAGATTGCCACAATTGCAAAAATTCAAATAGGAATTTTAAATTTTTCGTGTGCCAAAACAAGGTTAAAAAATAAGTTTGATCTACGGCGTGACTGAAGGCTAGCTCGAAGAAAAGCGCACAGTTTTTTTTTCATTTTTATCAATAGTTCACGTTTCCGTGAAGATAAATTTAGAATGAATACAATCCAGACATTTGTCAAAGTCGGGTCAGAATTAGTCCTAAACGATTTACTAACCTACCTGCAATTAACTGGTGTTTTAGTGTCAAAATAGTGTTCTCGAAGAACGCGCAATATGCGAGCCTTTTTCTTTGAAAGTGTCTAAGTCCATTTTATATTATATCCAGACGTTGAATGGTATGCATCTGAATGGTATGGTAAATATTCATATATCTGCTACGCCCATATAATGTTTTTCAAATTTAGCCTTATAATCTGATCATTTTCAAAGCATTAGTTAAAAAAATTTGTCCTTTGATGATCTCAAATCGATTCAATGGGCTGCGGAACTTACGGTACTTACAGAAAGTCGACTTACACCACTGGCAAAAGTAATTTTATTTCTAGTTTTATCAACTACGTAAATTTATATTGACGGAATGATGAAAGTTTTAAAGCATCCTTTTTTTTAAGTGTTTACACGTAAAAAGACTTTTTGCCAACACAGGGCTTATAGCACGGGTCACAAATAGCATACAACAAAAACGATGATCGTAGCCGTCGCCTTTTATTTTGAAAACTTTTTTATTAAGCCCTTTTTATTTTTATGAATAAAATATTGGACCGGGCTGTATGGTAATTAGTTAAATAGCAGGCAAACTAAATCCATAGTTCAGTTTGTAAAGGCTTTTACAATACGCATAAGCAAGCTTCAGAAACTCTCTGAAATTCATGAATTCTCGACAAGTGTCGGATTTGGAATTGATCCAGGTATGTCCCTTGTCTGTCTGTGTAGTGCCTGTGGGAAAAATTCTCCAAATCGTAAAAATTAACATTATGCCTTCAAATTTGGTAGAAAAATTACAGGTGCTTCAAGGTAGGTTGGTATTAAAAATTAGAAAATTCGATCGATTGCAACATACGCTGAAAACAGTGTTAACAGTGCTGTTAAAGGTTGAAAAATTTGTTTTTTCGCTCATGGCCTGTATATGCAATAAACACAACAAACAACACTTCCACACATATATCCCACGAGTGATATGCATATGAAAGTGCAAAAGCGAGCCACGGACTTCAAATATGATACATTATCGAAACTTTCGTTGGTTTGGTTGAGTTACTTTTAGATGAAAATGGCGAATAAGAAAATTATGTTCAACTGAGACCAAATCTTTTATACCCATGACGTTTATCTCCTAAAAAAGTCTAAAAATAAAACAAGGAAACTAAATTTCTGTACTCTATAATACAGGATGTGGGCGCGGTAGGCGGATGTTCACCATAGACATTACTTACAGGGACATACGGACGTACCTAAATCCAATCAGATTTTCATGCTGTACTATCCAGACGGATCTGTCAATAGTGTTACCAAATATGCGTCAGACCGTCAAATGGCAGACCGTCAATGGAATTTCCAATCGATTTAATATATAAAGAGTGTGTAGGCTCTTTCAAAGGTAATAAAAAAATTAAAACTATAAACTACATCCAATATTCTTCGGTAATGAGTGAGAAAATTGAAAAGTTTGCACGAAATTGTTAAGGA
>KK502423.1:1551875-1658146 GCA_000688735.1 Glossina austeni | reverse complement strand
ACCATAGACATTACTTACAGGGACATACGGACGTACCTAAATCCAATCAGATTTTCATGCTGTACTATCCAGACGGGTCTGTGTTACCAAATATGCGTCAGACCATCAAATGGCAGACCGTGGCACCGGTCTCATAAACTCATGCATATAAAGAGCAGTTCTCTCGTATGAGGACGCTAGTGTTTCCGCTTATTAGCTTTAATATGAGGCTTCATTTTTCTGTATTTCTATATTTAAGTTGCATGTTTGTTTGTTCTCAGAATGTTTTTATAAATATATTTTATTTTCATTTTCTTTATAGAGCTTTACCTACTGCTCGTCCACGTTCCACAGATTCAGCCAACTCAAGTGAACGTTGTCCATCTCATGAATCGAATTCCTCCGAAAATGGTAAAGAGTCCCGGGAGAATGCAGTTAGTAGTGCGGCAGCAGCTGCAGCGGCCGCAGCTGTAGCCGGTGTCTTACCTCTGCCCAATTCTCCGAATACGGCTTTTCCGACTTTGCCAAATATACCTGCACAGCCGCCTTCCATGGAAGCATATCTACATATGGTAGCAGCAGCTGCCCAACAATATGGATTTCCTTTAGGAACAGCAACCGGTCCAAGACTGCCTTTACCTCTACCTACGGAAAGTCCAGCGTCTTTTAAGTTACCACCGCAAGCATCACCCACAGCTTCGAGTAATAATTCAGAGGCTTTGGATTTTCGCACTAATCTCTTTGATCGCTCCGCATCCGCAGAGCCGCCTGCTTCTGATGAAGACGAAGAGGAAGAGAATGCAGACAACCCCTTAGATTTATCAGTAGGTACACGAAAACGTTTAGCTGATGATGCAGCTGAACCAGACTCGACTATAGGTCAAATTCAGGTTAAAAAAATCTTCAAGTCAGATAGTCCACCAATGACAGCTGTTCCAACTTCAGCTGCGGCTAA
Source organism: Glossina austeni (assembly GCA_000688735.1). Classification (NCBI taxonomy): domain Eukaryota; kingdom Metazoa; phylum Arthropoda; class Insecta; order Diptera; family Glossinidae; genus Glossina; species Glossina austeni. The sequence goes on along the minus strand of KK502423.1, from coordinate 1,657,212 downwards.
TCAAGTACCTACTGCACCCATGTTGCCAAGTGTTAATCCCTACCTCGCAGCCGTGGCAGCAGCAAATATTTTTCGTGCTGGTCAGTTTCCCGATTGGAATGGTAAAAGTGATCTCGTTGTCGATCCGTTGGAGAAAATGTCCGATATCGTTAAAGGTCCGCGTAAGGAGAAACCTACCCGATCTTCTGGGCCAAGTGTTTCGACAGCGGCTGGTGTTAATACCGTGGCTCCACCTCCTCCTCCTGTTCCGACAAGTACCGCTGCTCCTTTGCCCGCCTCAAATGAGGGCATAACTAAAACTCGTCACAATATATGGCAATCTCATTGGCAGAACAAGGGTGTGGCTAGTTCAGTGTTTCGCTGCGTTTGGTGCAAGCAAAGTTTCGCAACACTGGAAGCTTTAACAGCTCACATGAAGGACAGCAAACACTGCGGTGTTAATGTTCCACCATTCGGAAATCTTCCTACTACAGCCGACAGAACACCAATGTCCTCTGCTCAAGCCCCGTCCGGTGGTCAAGGTCATATGCGACAAACGTCAAATAAATCTAACGCAAATGCACCCTCTGCAGCTGCTAAGAACGCATTCCAATATAGAGGCGATCCCCCCACTCCACTTCCCCGTAAATTAGTACGCGGTCAAAATGTATGGTTGGGCAAAGGCGTCGAGCAAGCAATGCAGATCTTGAAATGCATGCGATGCGGTGAAAGCTTTCGTTCACTAAGTGAAATGACCAAACACATGCAAGAAACTCAACACTATACTAATATTCTCTCGCAAGAGCAAACGATCTCCATGAAATCCTCCTCCACGACAGGTGATAACAAAGATGGTCAGAACAGCTTGAGTTCCGAAGAAAGTCGCACACTTAGTGCAGTGCTGACGTGCAAAGTTTGCGATAAAGCTTTTAATTCCCTAGGGGATCTTAGCAACCACATGGCCAAAAATAATCACTATGCCGAACCATTAATGCAGTCCATGGGTGGAGCGGGTAACAGGAAGCGCCCAGCGCCTAAAAAGAGGGAAAAATCTTTACCCGTACGCAAACTATTGGAAATGAAAGGAGCTCAAATGGAACAAGAACATCAAGAAATGGACATGAAATTACAACGACCTGGTTTGGGTCCAAGTCCCGATAAAACTGAGGCCGCGTTGTTTGCTGAGCGCATGCATCAATTTATTTCAAGTGTGAAGACAGCCGGGGAGAATGCAAAAACTAATTTAAGTGTCAATAATTTAATTTCCAAAACCAAGTCTCCTGAGATAATGGAACCAAAAAATGGCGCCAACAAATCGACGACTGGTACATCGTCGGTCTTAAGCGCCATAGAGCAAATGTTCACAACCAGCTTCGATACGCCTCCTAGACACGCCACTCTACCAGCAAACAGTCCTTCCAATTCGTCTACCAAAAATACCTCGCCTGTAGCTTCAAGTATACTCAAGCGTTTAGGCATTGATGAAAATGTTGACTACAACAAACCGTTAATTGATACAACAGATCCTTATTATCAGCACTACCGTTATACAAGCAGTGAGAGAAGTGCCAGCGAGTGTAGCGCTGAGACGCACGTTGAAACACGTAAATTAGAAAATCCTACACCAGAGAAGATGCATATTGAAGAACCGTGTTCTCATAAAACGGATTATGGCTTAGAAATTAAGAAGGAACCTGGAGCTGAAAAATTGTTCGTTGAAGTTCTACACACCGAAGAGCATGGTAGAGGCGAACGTGTGCCAAAAATTAAAATGGAAATCAAGTCCGAAGTTGATGAGGAAGACGAGCGGAAAAGTCCTAAGATCAAAATAAACGATGTAACCGCTAATGGCACCGACTATAGCAACAATAACACCAAAGAATGTAATGTAACCTCGCCTAAGGATATAAGTCCTGTACCTCGTACATTGCCTCCGCGTAGTCCCACCGACAGCCATCGCTCCATAACTCCTAAATCCCCAGCTTCAAGTATCAAATCTTACGATGGTGGTGAAAAGAAATATCCAAGCGATTCTTTAAATGCTCTATCTTCCATGTTCGATTCTTTGGGCAGTAACGCTTCGTCTTCCACTAGTATTGGAAATCGGAATTCAACGGCGACCAGCTCAATGCTCAGCAATAAGATCGATTCGCCAGATAACCTAAGCACCTCCAATTCTCTTGCCGCCCTACGTCAATTCTGTATTAAGAAAGAGAAAACTGCTTAAATTCTCGTATTCGTTTTCGTTTTCAGTTTGTTTAAAACTACACGGAAGAGAAAAAGAGAGTCGCTCGTCAGCTACACACAAATGTGTCTTCACAAAACATTTGTTTTTTGTTTTGCTCTAATTTCGTTGGTGTTTGCCAGCCGCCACGAATTTTACTGATTTCTGTTTTCCACACAATGGTCTTTGCGCCAAAGGCAAGAGTCCTTTTAATCAAATGGTCCGCCTGAATGTGGTTTTCCTTGGATTATTTTATTTAAATCTGCAAATACGAATATAACTGAAAGAATGAAAAATAATAAGATTTAAATGTGAAGCTCGCTTGCTTCTCTGGGAGTGTTGTTCGTCAATGGCAAGGAAATCGTTCGTTAGGCACAAGACCCGAGAATGTTAAGATCTTCGGTACGAAGATATACGTTTGAGCAGCTGATTAGAAGTTGAAGAAGAAAGGGGAGTATGCTACGGCAAGAGCCTTGCGAAATAGAGTGCACAAGGCACAGGAGCGGGAGAAAAGAAGCGAAGATCGCCGCGCGTCCATTTAACCGATGACTGATGTCCAAGAAATGGATCTCAATTCTCTCTGTCTACCTTTAAGATCAATACTATAAGACCAGTACTATAACATAGCGGATTGAAGCCACAATTACTCGTGCTATCAAGAGAACAACATAAGGTGAATATAATATTTTTATTTTTATATTTTTACACCCTACACAACTTGTGGGTGCAAGGGTATATAAGGGTAGCTTGTGCGGATGTATGTAGCACGCAGAAAGAGTTGAGGCAGACACACGTCTTATTTTACCGATCGATTCAGAATCATTTTCTAAATCTGAAATTCTGTCCGTCTGTCAGTCGTGTTTTCTTATGTTCAGCCTATAGGCCGCAATTTTTGAGATATTTTGACGAAATTTTGTGCACTGGAGTACTTAGGTCCAAGGACGAACGTCATTGAAAATGGTTCATATCCCACCCGTCTGTCGATTCACAATCCATATAACGCCTTAACTTGCAAACGTGTTGTATGAATAACTGCAGGTGATGTAGGGTGTTTAAGGGTGGCTTGCGGCACATTATAGTGTTATTGCTTGTTAACCCTCAATTCGTAAATGTACTGAAGTCGTAACAGTTTTGTAGCACTTGGGACGCGCTAATATTTCATTAATTACTAAACTATTTCTACATCACTTACTGGTGCCATAATTACCAAAAGTTTGTTTTCTTTTATTCTCTTTTCAGTGTTTTAACTCAAGTTGTTCTCACATATCCAGTGGTCACTATGCAATGAATACTAATCGTAATATGTCCGGACAGTTCCGCTTATAACTAGAAACTGGAGAACATCAAAAACGATATGAAGGATTACATGGATTAAACCTGTTTAGTCATGTTTTCAAAAAAAAAAACTGAATGCCGACAAAATTTGCTGTAACATCAGCCCTTTTCAGGGCTGCAATTAACTACGATAAAAAGAGATGAAATTTTGAAGCGATTTAGCATAAAAGTAATTACTCTTAAATGACAAAGACATCTTCTACTGCCTTAAACCAACAAAACAGGGGTCGATTACTGGTTCACGTTATCGGGTTAGCTCATGTGACGAAACACAAGAGAGATAGAATCGTTTTTTGGGTTAGTGCTTTCGTATCGCTGCGATTGCTTTCGTGCAACTTAAGGTTAACATTCATTGTACGTTCAAGAAACGTGATATCGTGGTTGTCTGTGTAGCAAGATAATCCCAAAAATACAGCTTAAAATGGAGAACCGACCGACTCCTGATTTTTACGTTTCTCTAAACCCAGTCAGTCGCTGTCATTGATCTGCGCTTCAGAGGGATTTACAAATTTCGTAATATTCATATTTGAGTAGAGAAACGTTTTTGGGTTCAACGTACACATAACGCGATGGGGATTATATTTAACGAGGTTTTAGGAATGTGGAGGAACGGTATTTAAAGTCTCTCATATCAATCACAATACTTCTTGTAGGCGAACATTGGAAATAGTTACCGGTCAACTATTATATTATAGAGCACGGGATACCGACGCATTGTAAAATACAAGGTGTACTTGAGTCTAGTTTCATAAAATAAATTTTTCGCTTCTTTTAATGTTAAAGATGTATATACACTTATGCAAAGTCAGGCCGTCGGCTTGTTGCACAGAAGGTGTGGTTGTATGAAAAGTATTTTAATTGGAAATTTTTTTGACTAAAAGCTAATTTCTGAATCCAGAGGATGCTAGGTTTTCAACATATGCTTGAGTTCATGTGCCTGGCGGTCCCAGTTTCTAACTACGAATTGCATCTTATCAGCGCCTGATGTTTCCATTTCTAAGTCGGACATAGTTAAGTACTGTTTCCTTTCTTCGTTCCCCTTTACGTACAACCCTACCAAACCATTGTTGTGTCTGCACGTATAGGAGACTTTTCTTGAGCGGCTAACCATATGCATATATATATATATATATATATATGTATGCATGGTTTCATATGTATTAAAGGCTCAAGTCCTTGTCATTTTAGCTGACTCCTGCATTCGAGAAGCAGGTGAGCCAAATTATATTTGGAAATTAATACTTTTTTCGTAGATTTTATATAAAGTAGATTGCCCTACAACACGATGACTCGTTTTTTGTTATGTAACTGTATGAATCACTTACATTACATTACAAGTACACGAGTCATCCACGGCGCGAGGCCATTTTTTTACTTTTTGCATATAAAGTAACTTTTCTAAATATATATAATATTACTTTCTTCAACCTCTTCAGGGACGACTTTTTTATTGCCCGAAAAAATTTACTTTTTTTACACGGTTTATTCGTTTTATATTAAAAGGAATTGGGATCATAGCGCCACATGACAACAATTGTTATGATCGTTAAATAATGAATGTGTTTTTCGACAACAGACAGAGAAAGACGCACATATGTGTATCAAGATATATAAAATTGATCAATGCATATTTTTTGTCTTATACTTGTACCGTACTATACGAGCCGATTTTAGCTTATTACATGAAAATGGTCGTCATTTTTTTGCCGAGTTCTATAAATCCGCCTGACATAAACGCATGTAAGTCTATCGTATATGCATTCCATCGTAAGTGTATTTGTCAATAGAAAAACTAATTTTGAGTTTTGCGACTTTGTCGGAAATAGTTGATATTTTTAAGTTTTCGAATGAAAATGAAGTTTCAAATCTTTCCAACAATATGACACTTCTGCGTATGCATGTTAACTTCACGGATTCAACAAACGCTATATGAAATGTTTTTCTTTCAAGAGAAAAGCCTCGTTAATCCGCATACGCATACACAAAGAACATTTTTCAATTTCGCGTATCGCGCACCGATATTTTACGTTAAATGCATGTGTGCAGCTAATAGACGGACGGCTAAGTGGTAATTAAACGTATTTCAAAATCATTCAACTTTTAGAATTCCAATTATCATAAAATTTACGAAAAAACCACTAAAATGGACCGCCCTCCGACACGCCTCACTCATAATTGTCTGTCAAAAATTTAAATAAAAAAGTCTTAAAAAAAAAAATAAATTTCAAAAAAATTTTATTCGCGTAAGCCATTGCATGCAATTGCATTGCAACTGTGAGTTGCTGTCTAGCATATGTGCAACAGAATGTGTAATGCTGTCTGCTGTCTGTTTACGGGCGCTCGCTTGTGTGTGTTGCATTGTGTTATATCACATGCATCTAATTTATCAACAAGTTTAATTTCTGTAAAAATAAATTTACTTTTAATCATTTAATTGAATAATTAAAATTTTTTTAGTGCACACAAAATTTTCTCAATCGGTTTTGTTGTTGTTGTTGTTGTTGTTATTGCTTTCGTTGAGCGCTTTTAAAAAATATAAAAAATTTACCGAATAATAGAATGGAGAAAATTGCATACAGACTACCATTCGAATGCAACAAGAGTAACAACAACAATGGCATTAGCAAGCAACCTGTTTTTCTAAAGTCGAACAAAGTTATTTGCCGACGGTTGGCTGAAAAGGTGTAAATGACGGCTCCAACACACCAGCAGGCGAGCGAAAATGGAAAATCGTTGCCAGGGAATAAACACATACATATATAGACATTAACAGCAAAATACCTGTTTCTTGCAACTTGTGAAGCTCTCGACTGTGTGTTCTGTTCGACGGCGTTGGTGGTGGTAGCACAACTTAGAGAGTTGCACCTAATCATTACGATAATAACGCAAGTAAGGATAAATATGTACTTAAAAATACTCGTATAGCATGTGCTAACTGCCTATAACTAATCTATAAATCAGTTATTATTTACGAAGAACAAAGAGATACTCAAAGCTCTCTTACTCTAGTAATTATTGAATTTTATGTTATTGTTCGCTATTGAAAGCCATCAAAAATCCCTCAAGATTCTTAGAAGAAATCTTAGAGAAAAATTAATATTCAAACTTCTCTAGTTAGACTGTACATCTCTTAGCTGTAATTAGGTGGCTGTCATTAGGTAAAAATCATATTTGAAGTTAACCTCAAACTATTTCAACAATTTAACCGTTTTCGAAAATAAATTACATTTGGTTTTATCTGCAAATAGTTAAGCCAGTTTTCAGGTTTATAGGGATCGTCCTTTGAGTATTTTTTTTGCTTAAGCCATCTCCATTTGATAACTAATATATAATAAATTACTGAAAAAAATACAAAAAAAATCATCCTCTTTTCAGTTCCTACAAAAGCAAAAAATAATAATAATAATAATAATAATAATTGCTTGAAATTTGAATAATAGATTTGAAAAAAAAAAAAAGGGGGCACAATCGCCTCTTTAAGGTTTGAATCTTCTTCCGTCTCGTTATTATTGTTGCTTATAATGTTCTTATGTTCTTATATTTAAAGTGAATGTTAATGATAGTGATTCGTGTCGTAAACATGAGTGTGTGTGTGTGTGTGTATATATATATGTATATTTTATTTTTTTTTTTATTTATAATAAATGTTTCTGATCACAAAAACCGAAGTCGTGACAATTTGATGTGCTTTTGTTTCGTTTCAACATAATACGAGCATAAAGGTTTTATGCACATATATACACAACATGTCCACCATAATGATTTGGTTTGGTTGCTGGTTACTGTTTTTGATGGCGTAAAGGCAGGCAACAATAACAACATTGGCAATCGTAAAAGTAACCGATCGCACAAAACCTCTACCACCATTAAGAGAAATAACAACAACTACAACAAACTGCATAGACAATCCTTATTTCTCCGCTTTCGTTGCTTTGTGTATACGTATGTAACACAACCACCACTTGCTGCACCATCGTGCACATCATCAAAACTTACTCACACAACTACCATCAATATTGTGTCTTTTTTGTTTTTTGTCTTACATTACACTGCACATGCTTCATGATCGTGTTTGTGCATTCAATCGATAGATCTACTCATATTTGGTTTGTCTGTTATTCAAGTTGGCTGGTACACTGTTTCTTGGTGGTGCTGTTATAGTCCTCCTTCGGTCAATGTGAAATATGTGCCAAAGGGTTTGACAAACAAATCCACATACACGCAAACACACACAAAACACATTTTTTTCCTCTCTGCATTCTCTCTCTCTCTCTCTCTCTCTTTCTTTCTCTCTCCATCACTCTCTCTCCTTCTTTCCTTGTTTCCTTCTTTCTCTTTCAACATACTTTCTCACTTATACGATTATAGTTGTGTTGCTAAAGTGCTCTTGATCGTTTCATGCCTGCATTCTCTGTCATACTTTAACACTCGGGAGTTTGAACATTTTTTCCTCAAATCAATGGAGGCATACACACATATACATATTGGAGTGCACGTGTATTTATTACATGTCGTTTAAAGCTAGAAATTTCGTTATTTTTAATGTGTTCATGTTCAGTTCGTTCAGTCATGTTGCATCTGCTTTTAAACAATTTCAATTGACAGTTTTGTCACTCGAACACTAGGAAAATATTTCGTGTTAATGATCCCTGGTTAAGTTTCTGATATATAGTATAATATAATGATAATGGGCTAGTTCTGCTAAACAAAGTACAGGCATACAAATCCACTAGCACACACACATACACACACATGTACAAGATTGCACTCAAATGCACAGAGTTGCCAAACGATTGAAAGATAGTATGGGTTTGAAAATTGTGCCCATGCAGTAGGTCAGACGTATACGTAAGGAATCGGTGTTTTACACAACATACGCGATAAACAAGGATTCGAAGGAAAGTTTCGAAGGACTACCACTTGCTAATTTTACATTTCTTGCTCATTGTTTTTTCGTAATTCGTAAGAGTTGTGTCTTTACTAAGTAAGCAATCACTGTAGGTACGGCCAGACATGCATCACGGCACTGAAATTTGAAACCGTTAACTCTGGCTTGGTAGTCGCTGTTTTAGTCTACGTGGCTACGCTTGGAGACTTGAGCAATTCTGAAAACCATGTTACTTTGAGGCAAAATAGTCATCAAGCCATCTTCTTATATTTTCGTAAGAACTGAAACTCTGCTCAACAAGTGCTTACCCCATCGATAAAAATAAGTGATAACCGAAAGAGCACGAATTTTGGAGGGTAAGCCTCGTGAGGTAGCATTTCTCAGTTGACTGCTTCCAATTTATCGCGAACCGGTTTCGCCGCATTGGAAAGCCAATTTTCATTGGAGCAAAGGATCTTGTGTTGCCTTTTTTGATAGACCAGTCATTCTTTGAACATCAACATCATATTTGCATACCTAGTAAGAATAATGTAACTATAGCCCAAGTTTCTTATAACTTTTCTTTTACAAACTCTCTCATCTAAGGAGAATAGAATGCATTTAATCCAGGGTAATAGTGTCACAGCAAGCAGTTTCACTTACTCAAAAGAAAAACGTGTTATTTTTCGCGGTAAGCTCATTAATTCTGGCAGCTTACGTAGTACAAAAGTAATTATGGGTATCACTTAACATAATTTTGCAATAACAAGTTAGTACAACAATACTTTGATTCAAGTAACGAATGCCTATATAATTATCTCTTAATATCCCTGAAACGGAGCTTTTGTCAGAACCATTTAGTCTGTAACAAAAAATTGGCTCTGAGAAACAGAACAAGTATTAGTTTGTCATCGAGCCAAGGGGATTCGCTTTTCGCAACGATTACGGAATCTCAATGGGTGTCTTGGTCACTCAGCCCGCGTCTACCATTGACGTGAAATATAAAAAAAAAGGATCATATATAGAGATATAAATTTCGAGGCTCTTGGTAACCCTGTATTTTTGTTTTTGTCTCTTTCGCTCTCTTTCTCCTTCTTTCTCTCGCGCATTCTTTCACATCTGTTTTTTATAATAATTCGTAAATAAATGTGATTTTGTAATAAGATAAACTTTTTTCAAGTGTTTTACTTGTTGCATGTGCATGTGATATGTGTGTACAATGTCGATACGGTGCTGCTGCTGCTGCTGATGCTGTTAATGCTGATGCTATGGCTCAGGTTGTTGTTGCTGTTGTCGTTATATTTAGTTATTAACGTAGTTGTTGTCCAGGTTATTTGTGATAGTCGTTACTGTTGTTAAATAGTGTTGGTGCTATAAAGTTGGCAGCATGTGCAATAATTTTCATATATTACTTGACAATAAGTTAATAGACGTAAGCATGATAAAGAAGAAAAACAAAATACAAACGCTGCGGCAACAGCGACAACAACCAATACAATGCCTATAAAAACGAATTTTTTTTGCTTGAAAAAGTAGACATACTCGCACATACCATTTATAAAAAGTTATTAACATGCTGTGTGTCCGTCTGGTTTGATAAGCATTTTTGTGTGCAAAAATATGCGCAAGCGCACATTGATTATAATAAATGTTTTATTATTAAATTGATGATTATTGTTGCTGTTGTTGTTGTTGTTGTTGTTGTTGCAGTTACTTTTTACATATTATTCCACAGATCGGAAGCAAATTTGTGGCAATGTGTGCAATGAATAAGAAATTTTATTGGAAAATCGTGTATATTACTACGAGGAATGCTTGTTGGTATGATGTATACGCCAAGCGACTAACGTAAATGATACCACGCGCGACTATGATGACGACTATAGGTGAGTGATTCAATTCAAGAAAAAAGTTATTTTGAAAATCGATAAAAAAGTAGTTGGGTTTTGTGCAAACGCTTTGCTCTGATATATCACTTCCTGAAGACGAAGGTATTTCTAAATTGAGTTTGTCGTGTTGTGATGTGCACAACATTATAAATCTCCGCTGATTGTGAGATGCATTCCATGAATTTCCAATTCAAGAGAATTTGAAAATGTGCTAAGTTATGCACAACGATGTCAATATTAAATTGAGGCAACCTATCATCAACCAAACAGTCGAAGGAGATCCCAAAATCCAGATGAGACTATCAGCGAAAGAAAGAAGAGGACAAAAAATTATTTATATATTTTGGATTTTGTGCAAATAATTTCAAGAATTGCACCAAACTAAATAAATCACTCAAATATTGAATGAATGTTTAAGACAACACACACGCTGGACAATAAAGACGGCCAAAAAATCGTGCGATACTTTGGTTAAAAAAAAGAAAGAAAATGAAAAAGTAGCAGCCATTGAAAATGAGAAAAAGGGTCGCCAACTTGGCATATCTACCACAAACAGAACAGAACAACAAGGAAACATTTAGAGGGATGACAACAACAATCAATGTGTTATAAGCAAGAACAAAGTTAAATCTGTTAGGCTGATCTCCCTACCGAGCGACGTAAGAGATGTTTGTCGACGACAATGACGATGACGACAACGATGATGATCATAATGATACTGATGACGACGATGATGATGATGATGATGACGGTACTGATGTTGATAATAGTATTGGTGTCAACAGTGGTGGTATATGGGTCTGACCGTTCAACTTAAAGCTATTGTTTGTTGATTCTCAAAATAATCCCTTTCCTACATTGCAAAGTTATATATGCAGATATATATGTACAGATACGATATTTAATGGTCATTTTTTAAAATCCTCAACTTAATATACCTTTTTCGACAAGACAAATATATATCTGTTCAATGCAAGAACACGATGACATGAATATTGAAAATGACGTCTAGTTTTTGTTTTCGTTTTAGCATTTTTTACTTGATTTGTTGTTAAACTTTAAACAAAAGCTTGTCAAAGGTGGCTAAAAATAAAATTTATGATTCATGTCTTAAAATTTTAGTTTCAATTTTCCAAAAAGATAAAGTAATGCACTATCTACAAGAAGGCAGCGTTGCTTATCAAAACCTTTTTACGTTTCGCGTGAGGTTTTTTTTATAAATAAAACTAACGTTTGATCGAGTATTGAGTGTAAATTTTATACAAAAAAAGGCGAGGGACACAGGTGCGCGCTCTATATTCTTGTTTCTCTGAGCAACTATTTACAAGACTACAAAGAAACGGGGATAGAGAATTTACTTAAAAAGAGTTCGCTGGATGTAAGGCTGAGATTAAAGAACATCGCCTTTGTGGCACCTGTGTTGCGAGTTTAGTTTTCCAAGTGACACACCCCCCCTAATTATTTCTGCCCCCATTTGGAACGAGTTTGCAGTGACACAATAATTACAAGATTGATAGACGTGATGTATTATTACTGTTGTCATGTTAGACGGTGTGTAGTATATGTGCATTAATCCTTTTCGCACCTAATTGTTGCAAAAGAGGCATAATAAGTGTTCTCCATAAAAAAAACTGTAAATATTCCGAATGCGTCACATTTAGTATTTGAAAGGAAAAAAAGCATTTTAAACGATCGGCATAGTAGTGAAGAGGGTGAGGGCTCGGATGGGTATGATCGATGGGCGTTATTTATTTCAAATGAAAATTGCGTTTAGAGCAAGAAACGACCTCCTCCCGCTGGCTTTCATGACTTTGTATGAGGGTTAATTTATCAACAATCGATCGAATCAGATTACGTTTTGGTGGTCAGCTTCCTAGTTAAATAACTATAAATGCATTCAGAGTTTGTGACTCAGTTGCATCAAAATCGATTTTGATAGGAATTCATCCGATCCAATGTTATGACAGGATGCAAACGTTTCGCAGCATCAGCATTTGGCAGTAACGTTTCGTATGACAATGAACGATATCATGCTGGGTGTTTTTTTGTAAAGTAATTATTGGTTACGGCAATAAAGCGTATATTGAAGATTCAAGAACTTCGTGATCACACTCGACCTCCTCTAAATCGCTGAAAACTTACTCGAGGTAGTTGTGCTATGTACTCTTGATTCGACAACATCTGAAGAACAATCTGTTTGAACAACGGCTTCTAGGGTTTTCCAGTTTATCTTAAAATTCCTACGAAAATTTGTTTTTAGAATCAATCAATTTCTGAAGGTAAGAGTGTTTTCATAAATAATGGGAAATAAATATTTTATAGAATAGAAAATAAAACATTAAAGTATTGCGCTTCGGACATATAAGTCACAAATTTATTGGCTTAGTCCAACTTTACTCAACAACCCAAAAAAAAAAAAAAAAAATAGAAAATGAAAAAAGAGAACGTGGCGACCTTATAAGATGCAGAATATAATATAATTGTAACTGAATTCGAATGAGGTTAATAAAGAAACGTAAAGAAGTAAGAAAATTAGAAAAAAAACCGTGAGCAAAAGTAACTGCTGTAAAGTATTGCACTTCGCACATATAAGGCACAAATTTATTGGCTTAGTCCAACTTTTCTCAACAACCCCAAAAAAAAAAAAAAGTAACTTCTAACTTTATTCATGTTCAGACAAAGATCAGTGGTGGGCAAAAATTTGTTTAATTGAAATTTTTAGAAGAAAAAAGAAGAAAATAAGTGAACGAATTGAAATATAACCTAGCAGGTCCTTGGAGTACCTTCAACATATTTTCTTATCAAACTTTTCTTTCTACGCAGTCATAGCTGGTACAATAAATGGCTAACCTCAAGTGCTCCTCCATGATCATATAAAGGAGTATTTCATCCACTTATTCGATTCTCCGAACTTCTAATCTTTGATTCCAAGCTATTGTCAAAATAAAGGATCCTTCTTCAGGTTATTCTGTTTTATTCTTTTATGCCTACAATAAACATTCACTCGAATTAAGCAACGCTTTTGAAGATTAAAGGCTTAAACTAAGACTGTGTAGGAAAGCACATCGTTTCAAGTAAGAATTCGGCAATATTTTTAGAGTTAAAACACTCACTAGCGAACATAAGCCTATGTCTTTATGTAGCCACTATAATGTGTAGTCTACCGACTAAGCAATGGCTAGTTTTATCTCCTCGTCTTTGCAGTAATTACTGGCAGTATAGGTCTCAACCATCGGAAAGAAGAGAGAATGCAGTCTCTCATAAATCCATTACAAAAATAGTCCAGACTGACTTTGGCGTCTGTCAGCTTTAATTCGAGTAGATGGAGAGCAGGTTAGTGTTTGGAGTAAGACTTCAAAGAATCGGTTTTGGAATTGTTGGCTTAATAAAATTAAATCGAATAAAAGCGATGCTTAATATTTTCCGCTTTCCGATAGCAAAGAATAGGAGAACAGAAATTTTATAAGCGACCGTTTTCTGTGTCAACAAACAGTGTACTACCAAAGTGTTTGAAGTGTTTAGCAATAACCCTTGGATTCTAATAATTTTTAAGAAAGCGATGAGAGCGGTGGAATGTATGAAAAATGAACATAAAAACAAGTCTAGAAATGTTAAAATAAAAAAAAAATAAAAATCGAAAAATCAACAGCAGCAATAGTAACAACAACAACCACAACAACAAAGCAACAACACTATTAGCCGAACATGAAGTAGCCGGAATAATGGCAGTAAATTTAGACAATATTTAAGTATCATTAGGTGGTAAACGAAAGCTACCAGATGTAGATATTGCAGCGCGCCGCACCAAGCCATGCAAACTTGTACGCAGTATGTAGTGTCCATGTATATGGTTAACACTAACAGATGAGAAAAGTGTTAGATTGTGTTAGAGAGGTAATGCGATATTACCATGGTCATGGGAAGGCGAAACAAGCAATAGCTTAGCGTGGCATGAAATAGAATGGTTTGCCTTAGCATGGCTTGGCGGCGTATCAAGTCATGTTGCATGCTATCGAAAGCTTTACAAAAGAAATTTGTAAAAGTCATCACAAATGATTAGTGGCAACAGTAAACAGCAACCGTAGTATGACTATGATTGCGAGTTAATGGTATTAATTCAACCTTAGAAATGAACTTTTACCACCACCCGAAACAAAATCTTAACTCAAATTACAGTTGCCGGCCGACACTGCGGCCATTTAATGCTGTACATATTTGCTGCATATCAATATGCGCCAGCAGTAGAGATGTTCGCTATTTCTTTTATATAAAAAAAAAATATAATTTTTGAAAAATTTTTGTTTAAATAATTATCTGAAGCGATACTCGGTTTATTAAAAAATTTTTATTGAATTTTGAAAATTTTGATAACCGCTTCATACCATTAGCGGTAAATTAAATTATTTGACCGTACCGGTAGGACTGCAAATGGCGCGTTTACAAAACATCAGAAATAGTTTATGGGAAATACGGTAAAATTACAACCGAACAGAATGGTAAGAAATCAGAAGATTTTGATTTGCAAATTGCAAGCGATTATTGCATTTTGTAGTTAATTTGATTTGAATTAACCATCACAGCCCTCTTTTTAAGAAAATCTTTTGCAGAAAAGCCTCCATTTTATTTATTCTTTTTATAGGTGAACTGCCGCCCGTGCTTCGCTGTGTCAAAATTGATTCTGCGTCATCGTTTGTGTGCCGTGCGCTCGTTTAGAAAATGCCTAGCGAAACAGCATTGGTTTAGTGAGAAAAACGAAGATTAGTTTCGTTTACATTTATTCAAGTACTTATGGCGGTTTATAGCTAAACGGCGTTCGCGGTCGCTCCTTGTTCGATTCGGAGATGATGGAGTTCAAAGACAGACAGCGCCGGTGCCTCAATTTGCTCCTCATATCAGTTTCATGAAACTGTGGTCACGATTCTGTAATAATGTTTTCTTAAATATTGTTACTGCGTCTAAGTGCAGGTATGTTCGCCTTTACTATGCCTGCCTCCTCTACTTTCAATGATTCAATATATTCAATATTTGAACGTTTTAAAGCAATTCAATGCTATGCGATTTACAGATCTGTTGCTTATATCTGAAGAAAGAAGCATGACTATATGTGCATATATATACAAACATTCATACATTCATCTAAACGTATATTATATGCTTATAAGTCAATAGTCTCATATTGCTTAGCATTTTTTTTTTTTTTTTTTTTTGCTTTATTTCTCTACATCGAGGGACTAAAGTCGATATTTGTAGCAATTGTTTCTGTTTTTTTTTTTTTTTTTATATGTTTCCACAATCGACAATAACCACACAAACATTCATTTAAGATTGGTTTTACGGATAAACATAAAATTGTTCATTTAAAGTAGCTGCTGTTCGATGACTGTTATTGCTTCTGTTGCTCTTATGTTTTCTTAAAAAAAAAAGGAAAAACCGTAACAATTTTTGTTTTTCTTTCATTTTCTTATACAAAACTTTGCCCATCATCGGTTGGCTCTCGCTGCCTTTAACACTCCTCAAACCAAACCAAAGTCATACATGTGTATGTATGATGAATAACAACAAAGCTTTATCCGATAACCGTTGCTTTCTATTTTCTATAATAGTCTGTCCGTGGATGAAAAAATATTAAAAAAAAAAAAGAAAAAAAAAAATGGGAAAGGTTTCAAAGGTTAATTTTCTTGGTATTTATTCACTTTTAATGGTTGTTAAATGAGTGAAGATGAAAGGCTAGTAGTCAGAAAGTTGTCATGACGGTAATGTAAGCAGCAAAACATTTTAATCAAAATATTAAACGTATTGCTTAAGCGCGATCACGTTTTCCATTTTATAATTAAAAGTAACAGCATTAACGTGATTGATTGAATTTTTTTTGTCTTAACGACTTCCTCTTATAACTCCTCGGGAATATCAATCCATTTCTAGAGCGAAACTATTACATGTGTAAGCTGTAGGAGAAGTCTTAACGAAGGAGGAACCAAGACACAAGAAATAATTTTTCAAAAAACTCTTTGCCGAAAGACTGAAAAGCTTTCAGAAATTCGAAGTCGACACGTAAGTCTACACTGGGAAGTTAGCCACCACATTTCGTGACTTATAAGAATCCCTTGAACTATATGCTGAGTATCTGCTGTGGCAAAAACTAGAACGTTTTCAAAGCCGGAATATGACGGTGGACCAAATCTCATCAAAATATCTCAAAAGTTGCGACCTTTTGATTAAACGCAAGAAACCAAGAGACACAGAGGTATAGACAAGTTTGGTAGAATCACTTTCTGAATCGATCGGTGTAATAAGAGTTGATTCTATCTCAAGTGATTCTGGGTCTTGCACACAACCGCATAAGCTCAATACCGCAGCTACTGTGGGACATAATAAAGCCGAACCAAATTAGCCAGCACATCCTAAGCCAGCCGTCCGTAAGTTACATTATTGTCTTTGCTGAGAGCCGTTCGCGACTTTGCTAAGGTAATTGACAACAGAACGGCATTCAAAGAATTGAATGAATGAAAAATACTGAACAAAAATACAAAATACAAACATAAATGGGAAACAAATTGGTGTGTGAAACATACCAAAATAAAAGTCTACGCGGGATAGGAACATTCCAAGATGATTGATGTGTTCTAAGGGACATTAAAGCGTTTAAACAATGTTTAGGGATCTTAAGCAACTTTAAAGACGTCTAGCGCTGCTTAAAACTTATCACAAATCTGCAGTAATGCTGTTCACTTTAAGTTTTAATTTTATCAAGCAATTTGTACATTGAACTCTTTCGGTACGCAAACACTAAACGAGACTCACCTCCTTGTTTTTGTTTTTCTTATTTAGCAAAGACAAAAACCTCAAACAATTTGAGTTAGCTTGGTGTGGGTATTACTTACCTTACTTATAATCCTATGCGTGACCAGGACAGTGGCAGATGCCAATTTGGGCATAACATCTCCCCCAACAGTTATAGAAAGGAAGGCCTGCCTCAGCGCGCTTCGATCGTCGCGTATGGACAAAGTAGAACCGTGCAATCTCAAAGGCTATCTGGAAATGCTGAAGAACTTCACGGATGAGCCATTTGTCAAAATATCAAGCCATTGTGCCCTAAGGCCGATACCATTCCATCGATTCGGAATGATCATGTTGCAGATATTTACGAGGGACGTCCGTACTTTTGAGTCTGAAGAAACTGCGCAAAAATGGTACTTTGACCGTTCAAAACTGGAATATGGCAAAACTACAGCTAGCGTATGCCGCCCGATATATCGAAAGGCCATTTCGCCCTTCTTCACGCAGCAGCCTATGTAATCTCTGCACATGCCTCTGAATGCAATATAGCATCTGCCGGAATGAATGCAGATCGATAGCCTAACTGCTGTAAAGCCCTTGAAAGGGCGAACAAGAACATCTAGGCTTCGAGTCTAGCTATTTTCGAGTGTTTTCAAACCTTGAATGATCTGGCTAATCGCCTAATATGGGACATTCCAGTATTGAAGACAAGGAGTTGTTTAGCTAACAGGTAATCCCGAAGCACTACAATAGGTCCGGTACCTTTCTGTGGCGTACTAGGGCGCACGCACAAATACGTGGCATCGCAATAGGCACAGAAAAAATCAGAAAGCAATTGGAAGCGTAGTGCTGGACAACGGCAAGCATAAAGTTTATAAAATCTCTCGGCATGGCATAGAAGCTACTGCAACTACAAAGGAGCAACATTCGCCTGGTCAAGGGCTTCTGCGCGGATCACTATTCCTCCCGCGAAGAGGCATAGGAAATGTCCCACCACATCCCAAGTAAACACGTAGTGATCTGCAGAACCAGCTACTTTTACTTTAGTAAAACGTACGACATAGTGCTGCTGATATGCTCGGCATAGTGTTATAAAGCGCATGAGGGTGATCAATATTTTACTTTTCTTTCGCAACTGCTATTCCCCAATTTCATTTACTTCGCTTGAAAATTATTATAAATTGTGATTGCGGAATTTTCTTTTGTTCGGGGACGATTAGTTTCGTATAGTACGAGTACAGAAGCTCGATAGATTATTTATTGCTATTAAGGTCTATAATCACTAACGAATACTAATTCTTCACTTTAACCAAATGATTTTATTTCTGTAAATGATTTTGTTCTGTTTCGTTTGACATTTCATTTCTGTCTATTGGTTGTTATTTACAGCCTCACCGTCGATAGGATGGTGGGCTTTATTAGATTTGAGATAATACCCCGTTGGCAGCTAGATCGGGAAGATCGAAAATGTCTTATCGCCATTTTTTGAACCGATTTTATAATTCCATTCAAAATCGGCTTTAAATGGCACATACAATCCTGCGTACCGTGGCTGGTTACAGGCTGAACTATTATTTAGATATAAAATCCGCAAATCGAAGTGTGGGACCAAAATGAACTTGTCTCGTCCGTCTTCGTAATATAAACAGACTTCGCCTTCCTTTGTATTCTAGTATCCAAGAGTAGGGAAAGTTCCGCCCGACGTCTGGCGTATTACGCAACGCATGGGAAATATTGATTCAAAATTTAAAGCAAATATTTTGTAAAAATTTACCAAATCTCGAAGGTAGAGTTGATCAACTAAAGGAAACACATACAAAATTAAATAAATTAAATAAATTAAATAAATTAAATAAATTAAATAAAACTTTGCGGTTTTTGCATATTTGCCTTAATTAGGCGGTAAAAAAAATAATGTTTAAGGACAAACCTTTAAATGAACCTAAACTAAACTATTGGCTCTCAAATTAAATTCTTTTTTTTTTGCGTTTGCGATATAAGGCAAACTCTAGTCTTTTTCTATTTAGACGTAAAAAAAAAGAACACTGAACGATCATTATAAGCACGCGCTCACATAAAATTGAAAAGTTTGTAATAAATAGAGAGTTATGCCATTTTTAACTATTGCGATGGTGCAGATGTGTGCGTAAAAGCAGCGAAAAATGGTCGCAAGAGAAGTAAGTGTAAGCCGTATTCTAATATCTAACTACTGTTGCTCTACAAAAACGATTGTAATGTAAGCTCTTTGCTTAGATGCTGTTCGAAATATTGGTAACGATTTGCTCGAATACACAAATGCGAGTAATCGCAATATAAACACAGCAAGCGCAGGAAAAAATGAAGAAAAAAGAAAAAATAAATAAAAAGTAAAAACAATAACTTGACGGGAAAAAGAAATAAAAAGGAAAACATAATACAAATATGGCGCGGAATTTGGTTTAGAGAATCGAACAGCAAACATTGAGTTTTAAGCATTGTTGTCATTGAAAACAATAATGTTGAAAGCTCATGGAAAGATGGCTCGGCTCGGGTTTGTTGGTTGTTGGTTTAAGCTGGAGCTGACGGCGAGTGTAGAAGCTAAGTTAAAAAATGCATGCAGGCTGACTGGCTGGCTGGCTGGCTGGCTGGCTGGCTGGCTGGCAGGCAAATACAGGCATACTATGGTCGTCACAGACGACATCACACGTTGCCAATGAAAATTTAGTGCCCACTATTCCGCAACAACAACAACAACAACAACAACAACCAATAGTGCAGCAACAACAGCAGCAGCAGAGCAGCTCAGTGACAACAAAGCGCATTGAGATTGCAATAGGAACAAGAAAACAGTATCCACTTAAACAGTAGTTGTTTGTTGTATTTAACTGCTTAAGCTTCCAATGAATTTCCGGCAAAGCTATGTTTTCTCTTCCAAATGGTCACTATGACTCGATGCGATATATTGCTCGCATGCCCGTTTACATGCATACATCTCTCTAGGAGCCGAATGTAGAGTTATTGTTAACGACTTTGTTTGGGGTCATCTACAGTTTGTTCCTTTTTCTTTTTTCCCTTTTTTCCCTTTTTTATAATATTTCCTCTCAATTCGCTATTGTTACAAATGCTAATTTCGCTGGAGTGTGTAAGTGTATGTGCTGCCAACCTAACTTCAGACACTTAGCTGCCTATGTAGATGAATAAGGAGAACTATTTGATGTTTTGTAAGCTAAACATAGGCGCAGCTAAGATCTTTTTCACAAAGGGCACCTAATGCAGTTTACATTTCTACTTAGTAGATATCTCGCTAATCTCGAGCAGTATCGGATACTTGATAGCTCATTTCCGTAAGGTGTTTGAGTCATGGTAAAAAGATAAGATTATCTGAAATTGTGAACACGATGAACCTGTGAACGTCGTTTAAGCTCTGAACTTGAATTTTTGGTTACCGTTATAATACGAACAAAACCAATCAACAAAAATAAACAAAAAAAAAAAAAATTACTTGTCAATTTGGACTTAGTTATCAATCGATATCAAAATTAGGTCCTTCTGCAGAATGCTTATGATTATCATGCCGCGATGCGCTTTATAGGCATTACAGTGTAGAAAGAAACCCTTCGTCTTGCATAGAAGCGACCTAATCGGCCCAAGATTTGAGAGAGACATGCGTCGACGAGCTGGACATACCATTACAAACCATCAGCATCAGATTTGATAACTTCTTTTCGAGCTGTGAACTGAACCGTAGCTTATCCAGAACTTGCACAACAAACAAATTTTTTCCTATCTCTTCAAGTGATTTTTTTTTTTATATAATTCGAAATTATAAACTATATGGCCTGTGTAGTATATATATATATATATACATATATAAAATTTTATATTTATATATATTGCTTCTCTGGATAAATAAATGAATTTAAACTATACACAAAAACAATAACATTTTACTTATTGCCATTATGATCATAAGTGACTGAGGGACACATTCGATATAATAATACGTGTTTTGATTAGTGTTGGTAGACACTATACCTTGTTTCCTGTGTTTTACTAAGAGATGGTGTAAAGAGTTTGATGATTCCCTATATTGCGAAAAGCTCATACACGTCCTTGATCAGAGCTATTCTAGAATATTCACTTGTGGTGTGGGTACGAAGCTATTAGTTTCCCATCTCTTCGATGAAAGGGGCGATAGGCGGAGCATGTTATTTATGCTTAGATTAATGAAAGATGTTATTTTCGTCCCGGTATTATTGGATCAGGTTTGTTTCAATATCATTCAAAGCCGTCCGGAGTTCTTGGGCATTACTTTGGTTTGCGTCTAGCACACTGTCGTACTAACGATCTACTGCATAATCCGTTTCATGTCCTATGTGAGAATTACAATACCTTGGACTCAATTTTTAATTCCTGCCAGGTAATATTGAGCCGATAGTTTAAAATTTAAGATAAATTAAATAAATATGCAGATACTCGTTTGAACACCAGCTGAATTTAACATATCTGCCTTCTTTATGATGTAGTTTTCTCTATAAATTTTTGTTATGCTCGTCTGCACCGTTAAATATGCTTTGTAACTAGCAAGATTAAATTAATAAGTAAACCAATATCATCACCGACGTAATAGAAACTTTAAGAGAAGGTTAACATAAACGCCTTTTTACTGGAAATCTTAGAAGTTTATATTCAGTGTCACCATTGCGATCACGATTTTTGGTTCACCAAATAAAGTCTTTAGTTAACACACATCAATGCTCTTTTTGTGTTTGCAATGTAACAACGCTGGTCTTGGTATAGCAACTTCTTAGAGTATTTCTAAAAATTAAATGAAGATTGAAAGTAAAGGAATCTTTGACGCCAGTAATAAATATTGAGAGATTTTTCAAGACGTGGATGTTGGTGCAACAAGAGAGTGTCCTCTATCTTAAGGATTTTTGCATCCCAACTTTTTGTCAATTCTTAAACTACATCCTGTATTGTGTGTGGTCCTTGTACAGAAAAAAGAAAAAAAGAAGAAATAAGCCTCCTTTTCAGCAACACACATCAAGTCTTCGCATCCCGCCTTTCGTTGCCTGCAAAACTTGCTGTTCTGAAGTAATAAAAATGTATTCATAGAATTTTGGCTTGAGTTGTGTTAAAACTTGACTGCGTCAAAAGAAAAACTCTATAAACAAGAGACGATAGAATCGAATGTTGTTTGGATGGAGTTCATTGCTTTTTGGAGCTTTGCTAAGAATAATCAAAAATAAATAAAAAATAGTTTGTCCCCCGGCCATTGTCCATTAATCCATTAATCCATCCCACTTAACGGGCAAATTAAGTCCACTTAAGAGCAGCTGAACTCGTTCCAAACATTGTTGCGCTATTTCACACTCGAAACTATAATAATTAAAATAATAGATCAGAGCTTAAAAGTGCATGGCGTATGCTTTTGACCTTAGCAAAAACTTTTCTACGGCTGTGTAGATAATTTGGGTGCAAATCCTTGGCTTACACTAAACGTTTATTTTACTTACAGTTCTTGCGTATGTGAATCTACTCACATATACCTGCTTATATGTATATGCGTATGTGAATGTGCATTTGCATTTGTGTAGGTAAGAATGTTTGTACTATATGGCACATGTAAACTGTCTTTAGAAAAGTATTGAATTTCATATTGCTCGCGCTTTTTAGTACTTGTTGTCCAAAATGCCCAAACGTTTCTCGGTAGTTCGTCTAGAAACTTGGAACATAGTATAGAGATCATTTTTACCTCTTTCACCTCTTTCTAGCAAATTTTAGTGCAGCAGTTGGCATAGAAATGATTCTTTAGCATGGCGATCAACTAGGTTGGCATAGCATATCAGACAAAAAATAACAAAAGAAGAGCGGAGGATAGCCATGCACCACCAGCAGCAGCAGCAGCAGCAGCAGCAGCAGTCAACTATCATTGCTATGTATGGATGAAGGTTTGTAAAAAAAAAAAAGGCAAAAAAAAGAAGGAAATCTTGCATCTCTACAACAATTCGAGGCACATCGCATGTCTTATGGTGCTGGCAACTGTCTTTCCAATGTTGCACTATTATACCCTTTCGATCGAAGCAACAAATATATGAACTACAATAATAAAAAAGAGAAGCCTGCAGGAATGTAATCAATAAGCGACTACGGCATCAACAACATCAGCAATAACAGCACCAGCCACTAACAGCAGCTATAACATAACACACATACATAACAATCGACAAACGTACACAATCATTACAAACTTATCGTTGAGCTTATTTTTTTCTTTTTTTTGCTTTGCAATGCAGATCAAGTAATATCTACCAATGTGTCTGTATGTGCGTGTGTGTGTGACAGTATTAAGCAAAAAGACACACAACAGAGGAGAATATTATATCGCATTCAGAATGTTTGGCATATCGTATCGTTTTGTCTGTATCGCTCACATCACCCATCGACCACATTACATACTGTAACCTATGGGAATATGCTGATGTGGTTGTTGTAGCTCTTTTTGGTCCTTTTTTTGATTTTGTTTATTGTTCGATATGGCGATTTGAATGAATTTTCAATATCACCAGCCAAAGAAACGCTTCAATACATACATATATACATATATATATATATATATATATATATAAATATATATAAATACATACATTAAGATGCTTGGTCTTGGCAAACATATCTTTTCAACTGCATCTGCATCTGGATAATGATCCATTGTTTTGCATCTGAACTTGTTTTAAATGCCAGTTTCATCCATTTTTGGTTTGGTTTTTGTCGTTATTTTTTCTTCCAATCTTTGCTGATTTAGTTATGTTTGCTTTGCTTTCTTTCGCCTTTTTAAAGGTGATTCATTCTCTATAGTCAACTTATAAGCAAAACCTATCTTTCATGCTTCCTTGGAGTTCTATTGCAATGTGCGTGCATGTCTATCCAAGAAACCACACTAATGCGCGTTCGTTTGTCTTAAAAACAAACTTTTAATCAAAATTTATTCATTGCAAGCAGTTTCCCTTTTCTCTTACGTGTATTTGTGTGTCTTGAATAGTTTTTCAAAAGCTTCCAGTAGTTGCCTTCCTAAGAAAATTAGAATTTCTAATCACCTTTAAAATATTTACTTCTCCTTTCGGTGGATCAGTGCAAGGACTAGCACGTTTAAATGGAAAAATGTTTCCATTCCAGGGATTGCCTCTGGACAATTCTAATGAAAAGTCGTTAAAGAAGTGATGAACTCATTTAAAAAATGCCAAACGGGGAAAATTGATTTAATTCGATCAACGATAATCCAAATTGATCAGCATTTTTGCTCAACCAGAACTTTAAGCCGTCCAGCGAGTGTAGCACGCATTCCTTCACATTGGTGTGAGTGACTGGCTTTTTTTTTACTTTTTTTTTTTTTGAGTTTTTCTTGAATCGAGTTGATGTGATTACGATAAGACAATTGCACGGCCGACATTGGGAATGAAAACTAGTTCGGTCCGTTTTTTTTTTCTTTATGGTTAAAAATGCGTTTCTTTCAAAACAAAGAGAATAAACAGAGTAATTAAAATATTGTTACTCGCTGGCTAGTACTTTTTTCATCTCACTGGACATCACGAAGAAATGTCTCGTCGTTTAAAGCAATTCCCAAAGGAACCATACTTGAATATCGTCATAAAAACGGAAGCACCGTTGGAACAAGCAGTAAGTTATACATTGAAACCCGTACTAATACGGAGACATTTCAGATTAGAACTGTAAATATATTCTGAGAGGGTTTTGCTAAAAAGAGTCGAATCTCTTCATACGGAAAAACCCATGATACCATGATTTTTGGCTTATTACGCCCAGTTTTTGTCACAATTGCCTCAAATGTCAACTGATGAAGCAATGAGGTGCGACGGATATTCATATTTATATATATATTCATATTTATATATATATTCATATTTATGTATATTTATCGTCGATGGTTTTGCCTTTCGCCTTCTTTCGAACAAGGACTTTAGATATCGTAACGGATCTACTGTTCATCATGTTTTCTCTCTCAGAACACGGACTAGACTTATTTGTACTTCCGGTAATAAACTGCGGCCCATTGTTTTCGTCATAAAGCTTGACATTTTTTTTTAACTCATACGCTTGTAATTCAAACGACACTAAACCAATGCTTCCTTATTTGATTTTTTTCAGATTTTTAAGAAAACTCTATTGAATTCCCTATAAAGGACGAGCGTCTCAAAACACCCTTAATACGAGCAGCATTTTCAACTTTCTCTCAGCTAACGAGCTTTGAATTTGAGGTCGACGATAAGTCGAAAATTATTACCTAGATTTCCTAAAGTAAGCTCAAGGTGCAAAAAGACCGTAACTTGTAAGGAAGAAAGGAAGGAGGAAGAGACGAGTGGCGACAAATTATTCTCCATTGGCTGAAATAAACATGGCAACGAAGTGCTTTCTCAATCAACTTTAAATGGCAGGTGGGCTCTTGTATATAAAGAACTGAGCGATTGACTGACTTAAACTCTGAGAGAATGAATATTTTTGCGAGGAAAGCATGGGTCATATTCTTAATCTAGTAAGAAGGGGACTTTAAGCCACTTCTGAATTTTGAACGCATTGTACATTTATTACATATTTAACCTGCAATCCACGCAAAAAGATAACAAGTAAATGTTACCGCACGGTGAGGAAATTAATGGAGGCTATTGTCTCTTAACGGGAAACACAACATATGTATGAAATGACACTTAAATAAATAAATAATAATTTCTGAATAAAAGATTTAGTGTGTAACGCATTTTCACTATTCTTATCTAATCGGATTCTTCCAGAAAAGACATTGAATTTAAGCTACAAACATAGACAATAATATTTTAGTTATTGCCGGGATGCTCATAAGTGACTAAGAGCCACATCGTACTATGATTCGCAACAAAAAACGTAGTAAGGGAAGGTTGGGAGGGAAGGAAGAACTGATTGTTGTCTTCAGTTTAGGCAAAAGTGTGTCGATCGTCAAAGAGAACATTTTGGAAAACAAACAAAACAATTTCCAGCGCAAAGCATTTGCTTTTGCAATGTACGTATTTACCAGAATTGTTACTCGCAGTTAATATTGAATAGTGATAGAAGAAGGTATTGAGTTGTCAAGGATGAAATTTCAAGATAATAGATTAGCTGCTTACTGTGAAAAAGTGCACGTATCTATAAAATTTCATCCTTGACGACCCAGCACAACGGATATTTAAGCGTAGATAAGCGGAACAATGAACCCCACACTCACAGGCTTTGTTCCCCTGTCGATGGTTATTTTTTAAAATTAAAATTAGTATAAAAAATTTATTGTTCAATGTTGCTTTAAATCTAGTATTGAGCTTTATTTATGGACCGATGGACTTGTAAGTACTTTAAAGTTAAAATAACATAAGACATGGTCTCATAACATACACTCACACACACACACACACTATATGAACACCATTCCATTATTTAGCCAAACCTTGGAAAAATTATCGATCTAAAAAAGTTCATTCGTTATTGAATTCTCCTCGCTAAAGGCGTGAATTTAAACACAAAAGGAAAAAAAAAACAAAATCGATACTTCTAATAGAGATAATTCCGAGTAAAAGTAATAAATTTTCCTACGATTCTCCACACTTTTCTAATTTTTGTTTTCGTTTTTGTTCTCCAATAGTCGACAAAAAGAAAAACAGAAAATTGTTCAAATTTCTGGAAATCATCATATGTGAGATCATAAATTATAAAATTATGTACAATAACAACAACAGGGCAGCAAAAGAAAATCTGAGAAGAAATTTTTAAAAAAAGAAACATGAACAGAAATAGCAAAGCGAAGAGATCGAGAAACGTACAAAAAATGAAAAACCAAACACACAACCACTAAAGAATTGTCGAAGAATGAATTATGACAGCACTAATTGACTGAAACGATTGCGTATAAGAGTTGAAATGAGTTGAGTTAAGTGCTATTGGATGGTGGCTGCGAAGGTCTGGTATTCGTCATAAAATCAAATGATACGAATTGAGTTTAAGAGTAAAAATTTCTCAAAATATGAAATTAATATAAAATAAGGGATAACGCTGTAGAGTAGGCTTTAACACAGATCACTTAACACCCTACCTTGTTGTAGTTAGGTAATGGCTTTTGATTTTAATAAAGCTTTTGTGCAACAAATTTTGAAACTCCCCGTTAAAAAACAAGCTCATGTAGTCTTTAAATTATAATAATAAACCCTATGTGGAAAGGGACTTATAAGAGGTCTTTGTCAGATGTAATCTGCCCAACTAAAAATAAATAAATTCTGTTGTGGTTTTCTTTTGCAAATATATGGCAAGCGCAATATTTTATTAGAGAGTTATTCTCTCAACATATTGTACTCTTAGCGAGGATTCTACAAATTTACATTTTCCTAAGCGCCACAATCCATTCGGTTGCTGATTATGCATTGGACGAAAACAACCACAATGCCGAACGGTAGTGGGACCCTTCCAACCTAATCAGCTACTTTGACTCTTCCAGGTTTTGGTTCAATTTTTATTTGCGTACCTAGATATTGATTGGTAGCAATGGCTAGAGACCTAAGCGCTTAGGCCTCTACTTGTACAACTAATCAGTTATTTACATTGCTTTATGAACTGCGGTGACTATTCGGCTACCTATCAAATATTGTGCCTGCATAAGTATGAATGTTTACAATACTTTACTAGCAATTAGTTTACAATATTTATAATTAATTATCAGATCATTGGTATTTATAATCGTTTTAGGAAAATGGAATATTTATAGTTTTTTTTTTTGTTTCCCGAAAGTTTTTATGATTTTACTTTAAAAATTAGGAAAAAAAAAAACTAAAGAATGGAGGGAGGATTTTTTCCTTTTATTGTTGCTGTCATTTATTCCATCGTCATCATCACCATTTTCATTAAGATTTGCCACCAACACCATTATGATATTATCGTAACAGAAATCTTATGTTCTTTAAACATAGTATTCTTCTCTTTGGTTTCGCCGCTACTTCATAGCACATATACTTAGGCAAGTAGACATACATTTATATGAGGGAATAGTTTTATATATTTTATAGATACAATTACACAAACACACACACACACGCAATAATAAGAAAAGGAAACGCCAACCCATAAGTAATGCTAGAAATGGATTTTTGACAGATTTATGACTATCGAGCCGTCTTCATTTTTTGAATTATTGCCATCGAAATAGATGAGAGACCCCGACCGTTAAGATTTCTAGTTTAGTTCTTTCTTCTCTTCATATTGTTATTGTTAAAGTTAATTTCTTTTTTCTTTTTAGTTTTCATTTTTTTCCACGATGGTTGCTCGCGTTTGTATTTGTGTTGTGCACTTACACATATTCTATACATATATTGCTTAGTTTAGTTAGTTAAACCTAAGAACTCGGCAGGAAATTCATTCGCTCTCGTTTCGTATTGATTTTCTTTTGGGAAATTACTTTGTGCAGTAGTTTGGATAGAATTATTAAAAGCAGATCCTAGGTACTTGAGCATACACACTTACATATAACGATTGGATATGTTGTGTAATCTTGTTTGCTTTCTTTTCATAACATCTTTTGAAAATTTTTATGATTATTTTCTGAAAGTAGTCTCGCTTCTTTTGCTGTCAACGATTCCATAAGCAATCTATTGATACGCCTTGAAGCTCCATCAACACGACAGAATCGAATCTTTATAATTTACATCGCATATCTAAAATTTTCTTCGAAAGGATATTTAGAAGAAGCTTTAAACAATTTGCATCTCTTGACGGGATTTCGAAAATGCAAAGCACTCAACAATGCTTTATTGTTATTGTTCTTCTTCTGAAGTAGTCAACCCGTTGTACTAGAACATGGTTAGCGTGAACATAAGGTACTTTACCTGAGAAGAATGGAGGCGTTTATTTATTCCTTTGATTTATTGCTGAGATCCTTTTGTTTATTTATTGATTCCAATTGTTACTATTGCTTCTAGAGTGTTCTTGCTTACGATTTCCTTTTTGCAGTTTCGTGTTTTTTTTTTGGCTGAAAAATGGGGAAAAATGGATTTTGTCAAGACGTTTGCAACACCCAGAAAGTGGCCTCAGAGAATGGCGTATAGAGCATACAACATATTCTTGTACAGTATCAAATTCTAAAGTGCTCTAAGGTTATCTGTCTGTCCCTGCGCCCGCTTTTCCATCTGCTTAATGTTTGCGGTAAATATATTTCTGGGCGCAAAAATGCAGCAATCAACTTCAAATTTTGCACAAAAATTAGAAATTCCACTACGCAGGTTGAGGAATGAAATTGAGCCACACTAAAGGACACGACCACTGTACAGCCTAACCTAAAATCACCCCTGTTTTCAAAAATAAAAAAAAATATGGCTTTTTGCTCGTTACTTATAACCCACAACAGATACAACGATAAAAGTTTGCATTCGTATTCAATGGACGCAAACGAGAAAAAATCAACCGAAGCTTACTCAATATTATAAAACACTAAAACTTTGTTTTTTTCTATCAAAACATTCGTAGTACCCAGAAGCTTCAGAGACCATACGAAGTCTGCAAGCTATTGATCAGCATTTAGCAGTGATGGATGTACAACGCCCGATAGCGGCCGAGTACAATTTTCTTACTTGTTTTGATATTTTAACGTCCGCTCTAAATTCTTTTTGTTTAGCGATAGTTCGCACACTGTATCGAAAGCCAATAAAGACCAAAGTAGTTTATCTTCTTTTGTTATGAATTCTTGCATGGAGGTTCCAAGCCTGGAAAACGAAACCTGCTCTTTTAAAAATGAAGACGACAATGTTGCGATATAGATTAAAGCCTGTTGACCCAGTCTATACCTTGTCTTTCCGTGTCCATCGAAGAGAAAAACTTTTGCATTCGACACCAAAAGGAATGAGGTTTAAATGTAATTTAATTATCGTCAATTTTAATGCATAAATGGCGCAAGTTAAAGAACGCGATTCAAATTCCATCTGTTAATTCTTCGACTTTTCGAAATCCCTAGGAGATACATTATAAAATTATCAAAGTTTTATAAAAAAAAAAATGGTTAATGCAATGCAAACGCCAAGCAATTATCGACATAAAGTACGTTTTATAAAAACCCGCGCATTTTCCCAATAGTTGGGGAGTTGGTGGTAGGCTTAAATGTGTAAAGTTGCCCGCAAGTCTCTTCACACGCGAACTTTTCAATCGTTGATTGAAATTCATTTAGTAAAAGATAAAGTAAATCATTTTAAGAAGATGCGCTAACTCACACGTCAATCGCGTAAAATAATTACACAATCACTTGCAAACGTATCTTAAACTGTTGGAGCCTATCTGTAGGTATAACGACGAATACAATGGAATGGAGTAAAGGTGATCTGATTATTAAAATATTCCGAAAACGTATTATTTTTTATAAATATTATTACTTCAGTATTATAATTTATTTAAAGCAAAGAAATAAGTTCTAGAAAGTTGGATGATCACTAATAACTGGACCAACCGGCTCTACTGTTTAGTTATTTAAAATGATTTATATGAAATTTTTTACATAATACTCTGGGACATTATCGTACAGGTAGTCATACACATTTGTGAGCCTTTCTCATTAATACTCCGGCATTTTAGAATCACCCCTAAATTACGCAGTTGTGTCTGTTTAAGCTTATAACTAATGAGGAAAAGAGGCAAGTTGTTTTGCTTCTGAAAACTATCTTTAAACGGATTCGCTTGTTTTCAATATCGGCTGCGCAGAAGCTGCTTTTGTCATACGTTTCAAGCCGACATATCAATTTTTGTGTTCAATGGAACATTCACCAAAGACATTTGGTAAGATAGACAGATGGACAGACAGAAGGATGGACAGACAGAAGGATGGACAGACAGAAGGATGGACAGACAGAAGGATGGACAGACAGAAGGGTGGACAGACAAAAGGATGGACAGGCAGAAGCATGGACAGACGGAGATCTGAAGTTGCTTTCTAGGCCTTCCGCTTCCTTCATTGCTTTGTTAACTGGACATGCATGAATTGGCGAAAAACTTTCTTTAAGAGAACTAATTATTAAATTACTCTTCTTTACTACGCCACTTGTGGCATAGGGTATATTGAACTTATGCAGGCGTACGTAATACACACAAGGGCGTAGGATAATTTTATTATTCCTTGTCTGTTCGTCTGTCCGTCCAACGACTTGTCCGTCTTTTCATCTGATGTCTGTCCATGTATTTTGGTGTTCAATCTATAGCTCGCAATTTTTAGATATTTTGATGAAATTTGGTATACTGGGCGTGTTTTGGCTCAATGACGCACGCTATTGAAAATGGTTTGGATCGATTCGTTTTTTCTAATTTCTAGTTTTTTACGACAGAAACTGAAAAATAATAAAATTTTCTGAAAGTGAGTTATATTTGGTAAATATGGACCATGTCATGCGATGTTCTGCGCAAACATCAACATGCGGTGTTTCATGGAAATTACGTCTTTGCATGCGAGTAATGTGTAATTTTTGAAGTATTATTTCCAAACCAGATGATTAACTATGTAAGGCAAAGTAGTGCGAAGTGCCTAATTGTCGTAGTATCTGAGCACCGTGCAAATAAAAACAACTCTTAGAAAATTGTTATGAACATTTTCACAAAACAGCACCAAAGTTATGAGAAGCTTCGGGTTAATAGCTTCTTTTTGATTAAGGGAAATTTAGTGGGCGTGGTGTGGAAAATTTTTACTTCGTTGATTATGTCTGTCATTCCAAGTTCATATAAATGATTATGTTTTCACCTTAAGCGAATTTTGGTGGCATTTTATAAATAGAAGAAATTTTATCTGGCTTGCTTTGTGTGTTTTGTGTGTACGACACTTTTTGGGAAGATAAACCAAACATGTGTTCAATCGATATGCATTACATAACGTATAAATATTTAATTATATTTCCATATAACCTGATATCATCTTACAGGTAATCGTACGAACTAAAAGTTTAATTTCATGTCGCGCCGATCCAGGGGGCGTAATAGATTTTTTCAATATTTGCAACACACGAAAATATGCAACGAATCTCTCTTAAGGCGAGTACATTTATAACAAGAATAAATAGCGGAATTAGTTTTGACAAGTCCGTCTCTACGTACCCCCGATCGCATATCGGTAGTTCTTCCCTTTGATGATATCACAATTAACCTCAAAACTTGCCATTGGACTGTTCCCTAACAAATTCGGCCATCAAGCCTGACCAAATATTGTACCGCAGTTATTGAAAAGCCATACAAAAATCACAAGGAGTTTGCAAATATGTTTTTCATCCATATACCCACAAGCAAAATTGCCTGCACAGCGCTGTCAAACGTGAAACAATATGATTTGTAACCTACACTATACTCGATATACGAATGACACGTTGGGACAATAAATATCCCCTCGGCTTTACAATCATATATCGTTTAGAAGTGATTGGAGAGATCTAATCGTCTCAAACTAAGCATTATCTCGATTTTTAGCTCCCATCTTTATACCAAAGTACTGTCAACTACTGTACAAGTTTGATTCGAAATGTATACAATGTACGATATATGCTATACGATTTTTATCAAATGAAGATAAATCTCCAGTTTTTCTTTCAATGAAATATCGTGAGCAAGGTGTTGGCAAGAACTAAAAATTTCTTGTTCCATGCGGATGAAGGACTTGAAATAGACCCGCCTTTTTTATGCCTATCATTTCAGAATCACTTTCTAAATCGATCTAAGCTTGTCTGTCCGTCTGTCTATTTTTCCTGTTTCCTGTTCAACTTACAGGCCGTAATTTTTCAGATATTTTCATGAGAAACCATGTCCGTGTTTTAGCCCAAGAACGAACGCACGGCAAATGGTTCGTATTCGGCTACTTTGTCGATCACTTACCATATAATGCCTTATTTTGAATATGAACGTTTGTATTAAGTGGAGCGGTGTAAGATATTTAATGGTAGACCGTGTTCCACTATAGTGTTTTCACTTGTTTTTAATTCAAATATAATTTTTACGTCCAATATCAGTTGCAGTATGAATACATTAACATACTGCCGATGCATGTAACGCTTATTAGGACTCGAGATCAGCCTGATTAGGCCAATCATCATCTTCTCAATTAACTAAAACTTGTATATCTCTGGCCGTTTGATGTCTGTTCGCGTATTTTTGCCTTCCATTTATAGACCAGAACTTTCGAGATATTTTGAAGAGCTTGGCAGTATGTTTTTACCCAAGGGCGAACGCTTTTACGATCATTTCTTATTTGCCGCGATATTTTACACAAGAGATTGTAGGCAACAAATTTTCTATTTTGAATATATTGTAATTCGATAAAAGTCGACGAAATATACCCCTACGAACAACAATCGCTGGAACGCTCCAACTTGTTTGTTTCATTTTAGGTGATTGCCGTCACAAGAAATAGTTTAGTTTAGCCCCCTAGCGAACTTTATTTTTCGTTCTGTTCCTAAACTTAACACAATAATATACATAAAGCAAATATATATGTAAATATTGAGTGTGATTGATATTTTTGGCGCTCCCACGTCTCCTATTTTCTTCAAAATTCAATTTACAGTTTCGTTTGAAATGTTTTTAACTAAACAATTACTTTTACATTTTTTTTTTTTTTTTTTTGCTAAAGTTAGAGTCGTTCAACTTACACCCAAAATTGTCGACATAAATGATTTCTGCCATTTTGAACGGATTCAAAGCAAGACTGCGTGTAGATATGAACGAATAAGTAAAACGCTAGTAAAAAAATCCTTTTATGTCATGACAAGTGGAAGAAGAGCAAGCAGCCTGATTGGTTGCTCGTATGTCTTACTTTTTTCGTACTATAAACGCATCTAGAGAACTCTTATTCAGAATGCACAAACACATTTACTCAGATATTTAGAAGTATACAAAGAACACTTGAATGCAAACAATGAATGCGCCCGGCAAACGATTCCATCAACTGGCATTTTGATGTGAGGCATGAGGCATGACTTGACAGCTCAATGCATGTATGCGGGCATGTACTATGTATTTATACACAAGAAGGTTGCTTTGGGTTTCTTATTCGTTTTGCTTTACCATTCATGGACATGTTGCAACAACTCACATATACGGGAATGAGAAAGCAATGTTTTTCTTTTAATGCCATAAATTCATGTCGGTATGGTCGGTTCATGTATTTGTAAGTGTGCATGTTTCCCATGCTTGAGAATCCATCAATTTTTATGTTATACGTGTTCTTCGGGTTTTGCTATATATAACCATGGTTGCGTTATTGACTCAAAATGCAAATCATTTTGACCATTGTCCTTACAGTTGTGGTTGTGTGCTATGGCAACAATATCGTATTTTATAGGCAAGCATATTTAGGAATGGCATTGTTAATTTTATTTGTTGCTGAGCATACACGTTGTGGGCTTGGACTTACGTTCTCCCTAAAAACAGAAGATAAACTAAATCTATCCATTTATTTGCTCGGCATAAATGTTTTACTGCAATAAGTGTAAGAAAGCACTAAAAATAAACTTCCTTTCAAACTTCCTTGCATTTGAGACGAATAACAAGAGAAACAAAATATGAAAAATTTACCTTTATCTTGATGAAGTTCAAGAATTGTTATGCTTCCAAGGTAACAGTATAGAGCGTGCGTATGTCTTTAGTAAAGTAAAGTAAATAATGCAATAACGTCTTCATGTGCGTGGAGATGCGGAGAAGTTTTGACGGAACATATCTCGCTCTGGATTTGAATTAAACAGAGCCACATTTATACTACATTTCTACTCGATTTTCTTCTGCTTCCCGCAAGTCTACAATAGCTGTAGGGTATTACGAATGCAACCTAAACGGCATAGACTTCCTTTTTATGTTACTTTTTCATCTCATCTCTTTATGGTAAATTCCACCCCTTTTTCTATTGTTCTGTCAATCAAATTGTTTAAAGTTGTAGATTCATTTTTACTGTTTTGCTTTTCTCTTAGCCTTATCTTTTGATTTGTTTTCGTTTTTCTAGAGCACTGTAAAAGTACCATTATTGATTTCTTTGTGTTATCGTTCTTCTTGCTGTGTAAGATGCACATGCTTGCCTACTCTGACTTTAAAAGATGAAAGGGAAGGATAGAAGCTCTGCCTACTTTTAATTTAACGCAAGTCATTGCAAAGAATGGACTGACTGAGACGATGGATCAAATAGGTTCGATTAATTGATCATTTTCAGATGTCGCAGAAATCTTAGAGTTACCTTTAAAGAAAGCACGTTGAATATATATTTGCTTTTAGCATTGATCCTCGGTGTCTACCTCCTCCTTTATTATAGTACATGCAAGACTTTGCATGTTACAGAATTTGTTCAGTGATTATATATTAAACTTGAATGAAATCGGGGCTACGAAAAGGATAATCCCACATTATATTTTTTTTTTATATATTAGCCGTTTATTTTAAAAGTGCGACAAGTCAATAAACTTAAAATTATTTCGGTCTTTATCGAGTGAATTTTATTTGAATGAGAAGGACCTGCACCATTCCCGAACTAAACATATTTGAAATACCGTTTATAGCTAAAAGTTCCATCTCCCAAATGTAATGGAATCTGAATTGTTTTTCAAAAGTGGACTTATCCGGCTTTCATAGCAAACGGCTCGTATATATTAAATGTATATATATATTACAATGCTTTGCTCGAACTGGTTTTACATAATCGGCAAAGGCATTGTTTACTATATAGAGCTACTTTTTGGACCCTTAGTCAACATGATCGTAACATATGCAAGTGTTTTCTTAGTCGCCTGAGGAGATTTTGCATAACGAATAATGCCTACATTTTTTGTAATATTTTTTTTCGAATTTCGCGCAATACTATCTAATGTGACTAACACATTCACAGGGAAAAAAAAAAAAAAACAAAAAACAAAAAACGCGAGACAGATTTCTACAAATGAAATAATCTTAAACTATGGTGATCTTCTGTATATCCATAGCAACAAATAAGTAACTTGGAAATGGAGACAATAGAGATCTTTACAATATGAAAAAAAAAAGAAGCAAAGACGTTAAGCACGCACTATATTGTGGTGGAAAAAATGGAAACAAATCGTTAACATAAACTAAAGAAAAAACAACAAACAGGTCGTTACGTGGAAATCAAATGAATGAGAGAACTACCGCTAGTGTGTTTGTAGGAATTGGTGTCTCTGTAAGCACATAGAGGACTAGTTGTACAAGAAAAAATTTTAAGATAAATCACAAGACAAATAGAAAAATGTCAAGTGTAATTTTTTAAAATGTAATTGCATTACGAGTATTAATAAATATTAAAAAAAAAAAATATATATATAAAACACATATATGCTTATAAGTGCTTAATCATATGAGGCAGAAAAATGAGAACGCCATGCTAGTTAGATGACATGTTAATACCCTTCGCCCTAATGATTGCATCTTTTTTCACTAATTGCTGCGAATGTCGACTGCCAGTTATAATATTTTAAATAGTCTGAGCAATAAAGCGAAATATCAAGACGTTTATCTGAAAGTTTAGATGAACATCTTCTGTAGGTAAGGAATTATTTGCCGGTATTTCTTCTTGTGCCTGCCTTCTCATGCCTGCGTGCCTGCGTGCCTACGTTTAGTTTCCTATCATAATTTGCACGATCATAGGATCTTTGCAATCGGCATTCCGACCAAATACTTGGACTACTTCCACTATCCAACATTTTAAGCTCAGTGTGATTAAGTCCTTTTCATGAATGTCGCAAACGGTATGATAATTTTAGTAACCTCAACTTGAGAGGTTCACAAACGCATAGTAAAGAAATGATAAGTAACGTCTTGTTTAAGTAAAGGTCTTTCGTATTAAAAGTGATAAAGTTAAAGTTAAAAACCAACAATTGTTCAATTAATCATAGATTTCATTGTGTTCACTCCCAAACTCTTCTTCTTCTCCTTCTTTAAGGCAATCAACATTTAAGTGTATGAATATAAAGTGGAAAAGAGATGGAGTGAGAGAGATTGAAGTATGAAATCCTGGGTTTTTCCTTTTTTCTGTTAAAGAATGTTAAACAACGTAGTTTGTATAAAGTGAATAATTGAAATGTCAAAGAGATGCTAGAAAGTTGATGGCGGACACAACGTAGCAGGTACTCAAGAGTGCACATCTTCATTGAATGAAGCTACGTGCACGAAT
This sequence comes from Glossina austeni, assembly GCA_000688735.1. Lineage (NCBI taxonomy): Eukaryota > Metazoa > Arthropoda > Insecta > Diptera > Glossinidae > Glossina > Glossina austeni. The sequence continues at coordinate 1,619,971 of KK502423.1, read as the reverse complement.
AAATAAAGATGAACACCACTCACGTAAACGAAAAACGAAAACAAACCACTTTAGAGACTTTCAGATCTTCATTATCAGTACAATCCGTACAGATACAAAGTAGATTCTAAAACTAGTGATTAATTGTTTACTAATAAGCAGCCAATTAATTTTTAAAGATCGTCTTAAGTATTTTATTATTATTATTGCTTAGGTTTCCCACTACAAGTTACGCAACTTGCTTGCTTGCATTTTCGTCGTCACTTGAATAAAGGAAATGAATGCCTTTTCAGATTTTTCCTATTAATTTTAAAATTTTCCACGTTCCTCGTTTCGCTTCTCAATAACAGGATGCGATTGATTGTAGTTTATGGAATCCGATGAATCTCTTTAAAGAGAAGCATTCATTTCAAATATGAAGAGTAAAAATCAATCTTCGATTTCGATTTTTTGGTTTAAAAATGCACTTCAGAACCATTACTATTGTTTTATATTACTATTACCCCGATTGCCCCGATCAAAACAATTTGTATTGCTTTCAAATGTAGAATTTATAAAAGGCTTAGATCCGTACGTACGTCGCTTTGCATTTGTTTTCACACTTCCTGCTCAAGGCGTATGCTAAGGTAGGCCTACTTCAATTATATCTACTATTGAGTAAGCTCCTCAAGAGGGCATTAATACCTGTGCGTCAATTGTCGTTGCAAAATGCTCAAAATTAGACCTATTTGATCACAATTCTATCGAATTCTTTCACTTACATACGGGCTGCTTGTTAAACTGATTTGATTCAATCAATGGCCTGTGCCTTCATCTACAATTGAAGACAAGAGTATACGAAAAGAAGGAGAAGGATAGACGGATACACGCTGTTTCAGAAAATCATTCTAGATGTTTTATTGTTGACGATAACATGAAATGAAGCTTTAAAAATAAATTCCAAATTATTAACTGGTTTTTATGCCTTACATCACTTGTTGTACGAGGGTGTATTAAGTTCGTGCGGATATATGCAATATCCAGAAGACCGTGAGATAGACGCACACAATACCGATTGTTTCAGGATCACTTTTGAGCTCCATCTAAGCTTATCTGTCCATCTGTCCGCCTTGTTTTCAATCTGTAGGCCAGCGTTTTTGGGATATTTTGGTGAAATCTTCTACACGGACTTGTCTTGGTTCATAAATGGACTTTATTGAACATGTTTAAGACGTGTGTGCGTATGTTTTTTTTTTCGAGCACTTCCCATATAACCACTTTTTTGGAAACGTAACAGTTACATGAATAACTATATTAAGCGAAGTAGCGAAGATATTTAATGGAGGCCCCGTGTTGTTTATAAATATTTAAAATTTTATGTAAATCACAGATCTCTGACTTGTAGGGTCATGGCCTCGGAAAGAAGATCAAAACGGGAGATTATCAGAATTCTTAGGAAAGGTTTTCAAAAGATTAAAAAGAGAGACAAAGTTGTTGAAAAGATTAAAAATTCTTGATGCTTGATTGAATACACGGAATAAATTACTTACCACTTTTAATTTATGGATTCAAGAGCTTTTTTTTTGAGGGCAATACCTTTTTCCGTTTCTTTTTTTTTACCATCAAGATGTTTGTTCTTGTCTGTGAAGAAAAAAGCCATCCTTTAATAGTTGTGGGTAAGTTATACCGTAGTGCTATAAAAATCCAGATTAATTCTCTACAATTGAATGTGAGAGACAAGCAATCATAGGACTAACATGTCTCCGCTGCGGAAATTCAGAAACCACTTTTTTTTATTATTTCTAGGTAGGATAAATCTCGCTTGGGAATTAATGGTTTTTGTTAATTTTGGATTTTACAAAGTTTTTCTGCAGTTCCGTTTAGATATTGTTAACTGAATAATTTGCAGGGAATTCTCTAGGTCTCTCCAAAACACTAGTTGAATTAGGAATCTCGGTTCCAAGGTAGAGTCTAAAACTTTTAACATAATGGCAAAGAGGTTCATAGGTGCAAGTTCTGAAAACATCGAAAAGAACTCATTCGGGACTCGATAATATGTGAGGAAAATGATGACATTAATCCCTGAAAACTGGCGTTTCTTTGATTGTAAAGCGATATAATGTAGTTCTCGATTTTGTGAGCTTAATTTAGAAATGCAGCCAATTTGTTTTTATACTTAAAAAATTCCAATTTTCGACGAAAGAAAATCGAAAATTTTTTTTTGTTAATAAAGAATTTTAACCCGTCAAAACACGCCCATATAGTTTTCTACAAATTTTCTCTCAAGTTATAGTAATTACTGAAAGTCTGCAGATTAAAAATTGCAGAGATTTCCAGACGGGCTGTTTTGCCTCTTTGGGTGTCAAAAATTGGTGTTTAAAGTTTTTAAAGGCGCTATTAGTTTAATTTCATTTTTTTAAGTTCCTTCCGTTAGCGTGGAATCTGCCAGCACCCGTCCATGTTTAAGTATTCTTTTTCGCCCTTGTCCTTCGATAATTTTCTGAGTGAAAGTGAAGGTTTTTGGGGGTGTTGGGCAAAGATAAAATCGCACGTTTTACACTTTACGTGTTGCCAAGAAAGTCTATAACTCAATAACTGAATTCCTCATCCTCATCAATTAATTTCTCTTACCCTCTATCGACATAACGGTCGTCTTTATGAAGCTACCCGGACACATTTATGTTTGTGAATCCTTTTAAATGAACATAAAAACTTCATAAAGACATCAGTGAGTACATTGGCGCAGTTAGAGGTTACCGAGGCTGCAACTTCCCTACAGTTATTTATTTGCCATAGGCACTCTTTTTTAAGCGCCTGTGGAAAACTCTATATTTCGAGAAAAGTTTTTTTCAATTAATTCAATTTTTTTTTATTCATTCTCAAGGAATTAAAGCGTGCATTAGGTCAATAAAAATTAAAAAATATTTTCTGAAAGTTGATCTGAGGTGGTTTCCAGTGTTTATATGCTATTTATCCGAAGCGGTAATTTTGATTTTTGCGCAGGACCGTTGCTCTACGTTCAAAGTTCTCTTTCGTAAGCCCGCATAAGTTAACGTATATACCATCAGTCCACCGGTTTCGTTTCCCTCAGTCTGGCACTTCGTAAATTGTAAGCTGGATTCTTTACCTATCAAATAATGGAATTTCGAAAAGATAAATACCGCTTCGACATATATATCTTTCGCCCCATAAAAATACCGTAGCGGGAAACCCACTCTATGATAATTGCGTTTGTGTAATTATACGCGTCTGTTGCCAACAGCCGTCTCAAGGGTTTCTATATCGTTTCTCTGACGTCCTTTAGTACTATTTCACTGTTGCGTAAGAAACCGCTCTCTTAATGGCATGTAAAAGGCGGAAAGGAAGAAACAAAGCATTCTGTATAACGGTTCAGTTTTTTGACAGGCGATTGTTCGATGAAATGGCGGTTTCCGTAGATCTGTAAGTTCTGCTGAGAATTATTTGCCCGGCCTATGACGCGTGCATCCATATGAACGGCTCGAGGATTACTGAGAAAGTCGAAAGATTCTGGGCTGGATTCTGGAATTCTGTTGAATATGAAGAAACGAAAAAAATAGTAATTTATGTAAATTCACAAATTCACATAAATATGTCTACTTATGTATCTAAGAATGTACGCGTATGCATTAAAATCTAACTAAAGTGTATTTTTTGTTATGTTTTTCAGTAAATTATTTGACAGAATCCTTATCAGAGGTTTAACGTGACGATGAAGGTGACATGAGAACAATGGCATCATCTAATCGACTTGATTTTCTTTACCAAAATTTACGAAGAAAATTCAAAAGTTGTTTATATAAATCACAACGGAAGGTACATGTATGTGTAGCCTTGTATGCGTGTATTTGTACATTGTCAAGAATTTTTATAGGTTTCGTTGGGAAAAGTATGCTGCAACAGACGTAGAAAGGGGCGCGTTGCGGACGTATGATTGGTAAAATTGAATTGGCTGAGTAACACACATGACGCACTAGCTATAAATCTTAGAATACGTATGTATGCACAAGTCACACGAATTTTACTTTTTGTGTGCTGTAGATTTGTTTCAATTCTTTTTTGTTTTTTTTTTTGCTTTGCTACAAAAGGCAACAAAATGATGAGGCTATAAATCAAGGATAATCTACTTTTCAGGATCATAATTTTTATATAAAATTGACAGACATTGTCCTCCGCTGTGCTACAATAGCTCAACCAAACGCAAGCGATTCTTTTAAATTTCACTAATTTTAGCAGAGAGTGAAAGACCGATCGTTGTCAAGTTTGGAAATTTTCGATTGTTTACATGGAAACGTTTATTTGCAACAAATGCGTAATGCCCGAACTTATTGTTTTTATAAATCCACAGCGGACTCCGTTCAAAAATATGAAGATTTGCGAAGATTTTAATAAAAGGATTTATTTCCTGCCAGTAAAAGAGTCCAAAAGTAATATTTACAAATTTATACAAATATATAATTCAGTTCGCTATATGCCAAGAACATGCACTGATTTTTATACGCTCTACCTTATGTGGTGGAAAGGTATATTAAGTTTGGGCGAATGTGCGTAACACCAAGGACTTGATGTATATCCATCTTTTATTATACCGATCGTTTCAGGATCACTTTCTGAAGTGATCTAAGCTTGTCTGTCCCTCTGTCCCGCTGTCTGCTGTGTTTTCTTGTGATCGGCCTAGAGGTCGCAATTTTTGAGATATTGTGATGAAATTCGGTAAACCGGCGTGTTCTACGTCAAGGACAAAAGCTATTGAAAATGGTTCGGGTCGGACGAGTTTTTCGGCCATTTTCCATGTAAAGCCTTATTTTAAAAGTTAGTCAAATAACTATATTAAACCAAGTGATGGAGCGCATCCATTATAGTGTTTTATCAAAAATATATAAAATATTAAGTTAAACTATAAATGTAATCAATAAAAAAATTTTTATAGTTGAAAGGCTCATTTAAGCAAATATTCAGACTCTTCCGAAAGAAGAAACGAGTTCCATATGCAATCCAAAAGTATTAAGAACAAAGAAAGACAATGACAAAATTTAGGAGGCCTGGGTAAAGGAACAAAAAGCCATTACTTCATTTAGTCTTATAAGTGTGTTAGTAGATAATATGCCAAGTATTTATTTCCCTAACCTTTAGAAGATTCTACGCATTCGAATAAAATACATTCCTTCTCGGATCATTTTCATATTTTCTTAAATGAACTTTCCGTCGTCTTGGTTTCTAATATCAAGCAAGAGATCGCCAAACACACATAACATGAATTTTATAAAACAAAAAAGAACTGAATTTGCGACTTTTCAAAATCCGTCCTCGATTGGCCACCCCTGATGTTAAAAGTTATACGCATTCGGAAATTTTCATATGTATTCGCTTTTAAATGCCTTCAGAGATTTGTAGGAAACGTGGAAAAATAATTCGAAAAGTAAGAGGAAAAGAAAAAAAGACTCGGAATTGACAGATTTATGTTGTACACATAACAAATGTAGTTTACGCACATCAGTAAAGTGCTGATGTATACATTTACCAGCTCATGCACGCACATCCATACTCTATAATAATCTATAATTTATACAATTTTCTTCGTTTTCTTTTCATTTGTTTCGTAATCATAGGTCCCAAAGTATAATATGTACATACACATGTATGCACACGTATTCATACATTGTCATCTAGATATCAAGTAGAGAAATACAGACGAATGACATCTTTAACTGGATATCAATTTCACATAAAGCATAAAAGAACAAAAAAAATGATATATTTTTTCATTTTTTTTCTTGTGTTTCTTTGGCCTTTGGTGGAAGCATCGACACATTCCGGGGACATGAAAACACAAGAAAAGTGGATGAAATTGTATCACACATTGCCGAACAGTTTAGGTAATGAGAGGGGGGTCAACGCAGCTAACCCTTATACGAGCACATATTTGACGCATTAAATGTCATTGCAAATAACTCAAGTTTATTCATAAAAATCACCACTGACAGCAGGAGCAGCAGCCATCTTTGCCGGCAACCATCTTTTAAACGTATACACTCTGACAGAGCCATAGGGCCATAGTTAAGGCATTAGCAACATGCACGATGGTCATTTGATTATTGCTCTGCTCAAATATATGTTTGTTGATAGTCTTAAATCTTCGAATCTCAATCTATTTTAATGTTCTTTTTCTAAATGTCTTTCGGTTCATTTTCTCTTTTTTGTAGATTAAGTTTCCCTCTTCTTTTTTCTTATTTATGCGTCGTGCAATGATAACGTGAATTTAACGACATCATTGTGGACATTATTTTTAGTATTAAGAAGGTTGCATTAGGAGTTGTTGTAAACACTAAATGACAAGTTGAGAACAAAACGGTTATTAGTGGTAGGAATCGATCCTTAGTTATTAATTCTGAAGTTAAACCTTAAACGGAATTTTCATTTTATTTTGTAAAGCTACGTAGAAATCATCTGTCATGTGTCACTTACTAGTCAGATTGTCTTATGTCCTATTCCTCGGCTCTCTGTTGCAGAATGTCTTCATTTCCATATGGTTGTTGGGCATTAAATTAAAATAGCGCTGTCTTTCAATTGCCTTAAGCTTGGTCAGGTGATTTAAGCCGATGTAAACAATCAAGTCGTTTTGATGCGATTTAGATTGCATACCGTTGCAAGTTGTCTAGAAAGTTTTCATTCTTTAAAAGAGCTCCGCTTGTTTATTCTACTGATGACTATTTTCTTTACTGATTACTAATTTCTTAACACATTTTGATTCGAAGAATTCGTGGCTCAGTATATCAGCAAAAAGATTGTTTGTCAGTTTTGGGTAAACCCGCCTTTGCAAACGTCCCAGTCATTCGGTCTCTTTGATGTCAATGTTACATCAATTTTATTAAAAATTGAGAAGCGTAGACAAATTTTAGGCTGGACATCCAATGGAAAGGCGGATTTGCCGTTATTAAATAATATCAATTAAACTTAATAGTAAAAAAATTTTTTTAAATATAAGAATTATAATTTAAATGTTTTCCCGATATTCTCATCTTCATAAACCCCAATCAACCAGATGAAGTCTACAATCAATTTTTTTCGTTTCCATAAACAAAGTCCCCAAGAATTATAATTTTATGATCTCATATTCTTTTCTCTAATGTTCTTTTAATTCAATCGAAGTAAGTGAATTAAAAAGTGAACCTATTATTTTTGTTGTTGCTATTAGCATTATTAGAAGTATTGTATTAGTAGCATAATTATTGTTATTAAATAAAAAAAAGGTTGAACGAATCTTAGAATAAGCATTTATTATGTTTTAAAAATTAATTTTAATTTTACTTGAGCAGAAAACTATTCGCTTGGGTGCAGTAACATGAGCTATTTTTGTTTTAAAAATACTCTTCTTCCAAATGTCAGTGTAAACCTTGCTTTGTGCTATTGTTATTAACTCCTGTCAGAGGATAAAATAGAGCGCCTTTTGCAATTGCTTTTCTAACCCGTAACTGAGCTATCTGGAAAGGCTTCTTTTGATTTGCAATCATTGCTACAAATCGTCGATTTCTCTACTGGGGAACACAAGATAGTCGTTCGTAGGCATGCCAGGTGAGTACAGTGTTTGTGAAACATCGTGTTTTTGAAGAAGTGAATAATAACAATGCCTGTGCAGGAAGGTACGTTACAGTAATGTAAACGCAAAGAATAAAGCCGACCTTTAGTTGGCCTAGAAAATATCCCCTATTGACTGTTCGATATTCTGCGAAAATAGTATTCTGCCAAGAGCACAACGATAAGCGAAAATCGTTAACATGACTTTGATTTTTTAACTATTTCAACGTGATTTCGCCCGTCAGTTGCACCACTGGTAAGCCTTTGATGGTGCCATTGCGTGGTTCCTCCGTGACGCTTTGATTGCAAATATATCACGATATGAACGAGCATTCGACATTCGAAGCGCACTTACATGTAAAAATAGAAAATTTCCCCTAATTTTCGGAGGCAGAAGTAGACTTTAGTGCAAGTTCCTAGTCGATCCATTAGAAAGTCTTTTGTTTTTCCAAAATTCGGACAAGCCACTTCATTAATGGATATGAAGATCTGTAAGCATTAAAAACTATGACGCCTTCATATAAGTTTTGGCATTTTCATCAGCTGATCATCTTTATTAATAGGGGAGGAATAATGTTGTTTCAAAGCAATTAGTTAATTCAAAACATTATAGTTTGGCAAGGGTAACCTTTAAATACCGTACACTTCTACTTCGGCTAATAGAATTCCTTAAACGTTTATATCTGGCGGTTGCGAGAAGTAAATTAATGCGGACCAAATTCAGTACAAAATATTTCTACATCAAGTCACTTTTATAGGCCGACTTTCTTCACAAAATCAGTTACAAGTTAGTTAGAAGAAAATTTTTTACCCCATAAAGGCTTGTTTTTTGTCAGAACATTTCTATGCGAGAATTTAGAAGGTAACCCCATCCTATCTATTATTAGTTTGTATGACAAAATTCTATTTTTCACCGATTTGTGTGGAAATATATTGACAATTGCAAAGTTTTTTCATATAGCAGTCTTTTCGAAGTAAGAAGGTTCTTGACGCATATGTATCTACTTTTAATAGTGTCCATGCTAGGCTTCAAATGCGCCTGTGTATTAAATTTCCACAAATTGTCGCGAAGTTCGCGACCGTTAAGTTGAGAACACAAGTGTATAGATGGATATACTGACGGACGGACGGACGGATGTGCAGGCTTCGACCGATTCACAATCGATTGATGCAATAGCCTAATTGGTTATCAAAGGGAAAACGTGACTTTTTCTTATAAGATTCTATGACTAAATTCAAAGGCAAAAAGATTTACTTTGTCTTACGACTCGTCCAACTATTAATATGATTGAAACTGAGATCAGTTAAAAAAGCTTTCAAGTTCAGCTCCTAGCTTGCGAACCTTCACCTAAATGTTGCTGAATTCGGTTTTAAAAAATCGCTTTTAATTAAATTCTCAAAGAAATAACGATCAAATTAATTTATTTTCAACTTTTTTTCTTTTTTTAAATGAATGAATAAAGGCGTCTAAAGAAATGGAAAAAAAAAAAAAAATGAGTAATTATAAAAACGTATATACGCATAACCATACACGCACGCACATATATAGGTAAACATAAACATAATTCATGTCAACGCTTGAAACCCTTTCAATAAATTTCGGTTTTAATAAAATGACAAAATGAAACTAAATGACAGAAAAAACTCATAAAATAACAACGAAAGCGGACCGACCATAGCACAATGAATTAAATAAAAGTGCCAGCAACAACAATAACAAAGACAGTAATAATAAACATAAAAATGACTCTAATCAAGTTTTTGACAATAAAAATCCACCTAAAAGTGACCGGACAACAGCAAATAGAATGAAATTGTAACGGAAAGCGGGTAAAAAAAGAACAAAAAAAAAAAAAAGAAAAAATAAGAAGACGAAGACGAAGTAGAAGAGGAGCGCGATGAGAAATTGACACTTGAAAAACAATATGGCGGTTAAAAAAAGGTTTCATGTTTTATGTATTAAGTTAATGATAGAAGAGAGGTTGGGTGGGGTAATCGAACGTCAAAAGATATAAAAAAAATTTATAGATTTCGTAACGAAATTGTTATTTAAGGAGGAGTCTGTTTAAAAAGATAATCGATATGAACACTAAATGTAGAAAAATAATACGTCCGCACATAGATTAACCTATACATATATACATATATTCACATATACTTAAACACTCTTCTTTCTTTAAGTAATAAAACAATGTCACGCAATTTAAAATAACGAAAAATGTCAAATTTTGAGTGATTTACAATCAAGAGCAGACGGACAAAATATGTTTGAGCGAGTTTTGTTTCATAAATATATATGTGTGTAAATATATATAAATATATATATGTATAAGCATTCTTTTTTCCCTTGGTTAAGCTGTCTGTGTCAGTGTTAGTATTTATGGCGGTCTGTTATTGATCGTGATAAACAGGCAGAGCTGAGAAGTTGTTATGATGATGACGACGGACGACAAAGATGATGATGATGATGATGACGATGAAGCGTAAAAAGACACAGAAAATATTTTTGGGTGTCTTTGTTGTATATTTGTTGTGCATTCTCTCATACGAGCACATTATTCATATATGACAACACAATGGGTTGTCTCTGTAACTTTTTTTTTTTTTTTCAGGCATTACCAGCAGAGAGTTTATAATTTCTTCAATACAAACGCATGCAAGTAAGTGTATGTAAACAATTGTATGTGAGGAAGTGTGTTTTTAAAAGCATGAAATATTTTTTGTCGATCTTCCTTTAAATATTCATACATGTTATGATTTTGCCTTTGACATGAATGCTTATCTGAAAAGTTAGAAGGATATCAACGGAAAACTTTCACTCTCTTGTCGGTTACCGACATATTCTCAATACAAAAGGTCTGAACAAAAGGACAACAAAAGCGGAATAGTGCACAGTTTGAGGTTTACTTGACTATTGGCCTCGCGCGCAACATGTAACTTATTCAACCTAAGGCGACAAACGAAGTGAGCTCTGCTTTATAGATTTTCGTTACGCATTCATATTCAATTAACTCTGCATACTGCAGCTTGAGTATCATAAATAAAAGTATGTCTCATATTGTAGACGAAAACAAAAAGAAAACAAAAAAAAGAAAATTTCACATTTTTAATTTGCCATGACAATTTGTTGCCGCTTTTACTCTTCCTCTTGCTCATTTATTTAGACAGATGCCTGCCTGCCTGCCTGCCTGCCTGCCTGCCTGCCTGCCTGCCTAACTCATCAATCTGTTGGATATATTTTTTCCGTTTCCATATAGAATCTTCAACAGTTTTTACATTAACGTAATCGTTCTTTTTGTCTCTCTCTCTCTCTCTCTCTCTCTCTCTCTCTCTCTCTTTTATTCTTTCTTGCTTCCTGACTTTCTTCGTTTCTTTTTCCTACACTGCCAGTCCCTACGTAATTTATTACAACCATATGGAAAATATGAATATTGTGATGATTTACAATCCGAACAATGTTTTTCTAATACGTTCATAATTTCAACTGCAGTTTTGGTTCATTTTAATGAAGGCTGGTAAGAATTAATGTTCTCTAGTTTACGTTCTATTAAGAGTGGATTCGATTATATTATCACGTTTGAATCTAAGACGAACAAGATAATAGTGACCACATTTTCAAAATGAGTGTCAGACCAGCGTTCATTGTAACTCGGTGTTTATCAAGTGTGTACGTATGAAACCCGAATTTTGTATGTAATGTATACGATTATATATATAAATTATAAAAAATATATTAATCCAAGTATTGCTCATCCCTACCTATACAGTCTTCCCACATGTCTATTAATTTGTGAATGTCACGTTGAAAAACGGTAATTTTCATATATTTTCAAAAGAAGCGAAGCGGTGCATGGCAAGCGTCCCCATTGACGCAAACAAGGTGTAATCCGAATGACTGAACTTTCCAGTTACGTTCGTCCAATATATTACGAACCGATTTTGATGTACTGCCAAGCGCATGGTTGTCAGCATAACAACGATCTTTTGTGATACTTCGTTGGTTTTTTGAGCAGTGAACGGTTTAAATCGATAAATCGTTATCGATAGCACCTAGTATTAAACATTTCAACGCCTTTTAACAGGTAATAATAGGCTAAACTCTTCCGTCCCCATCAAACACAAGATATTGTCTTCGTGCCAAAGCGATTCAGTCTCGTAGTCGATGTGAATGGCATTCCTGGATCCACCTCAAAATAGGTGCAGTCTTAGTTCCAAGCTAGGATATGATGCAACAAAGACTTTCTTTTTATCGTTGGAGCAAAGAAAAAATGCTGCTACTTAATGCTTTTTTGTTAGCACGAAACTCGACATTTTCGTTGTTCGAAAAACTATATTTGCGTTGTGATAAGTGTTGATAGTACGATTGCTTTTTATTGCCAGATATCCGAACTATAAATAAAACACAACTTCGGACGAGTAGATCCTCTACGCGCATGTTAGAACAATCTATGGACAAATTCCAGTTTTGTATTTACACTCCTGGTAAGTAATATTCTGCACTCATAACATTACCATAGGAAGGAATGAGCAACGTCTGGGGCGTTGAGTTGTGGGGCAATTCACTTCCATAATAAATAATGTTGTTTATTGAAAAGTATGTTTTTAACAGTGATTCTCTTTAGTCAATTTCCTCTTTCTCATATAATTTTTTGAAATATGTCAAGGGAACTAATGGTAGTGCTATAAATACTTTCTTTTACACTTTGTCCCTATATTCCTGTCATCAAATCCTAAATTAGTGCTCTGAAGCTTGTATTCCCATTGAATTATTTTGCTTACTGCCTTGCACTGTTCCAAAACCGATTTCCTTACCCAAGAAATTTATGAACATGTCTATCTGTGAAGCGTGCCACTTATATACCAGAGATCGGGAATGAGATGATCATCGTTAAGAATTGAAGGACAGTCTGTGATAGACTTACTATAAGATGTTATGACCTTGCTTTGCGAATACATGGATCCTAGCAATTGGTGATAAAGTAGGACGTTACCCGAAAAGTGTCTTTAACAGATAGGAGCGCTGCCGTAAATGGTATAGAAGAAGCGATTTTCATGCTTTTAAATGCGCAAATTTTTTGCACAATATGCCACAAAATCTTAGACCCTGTACTGCCACAACGTTTTTAACAGCCAAAAAGAAGCGTTAAGAACTCCATTAAGTGTATTCAAAATTCGCTTAAGCATGTTCCTCTTTGTTGTTGTTTGTGGTAAAAACTCTCTTGACCGTAAAATTTGCTTTAACTTTGGCAGAAACATTGTTCATTAGTTTTGTAGTAAAACCTCTGTTTGTAGTAAAAACCATTGAGCAGATTTTTCCTCTTCATTTTTTGCAAATAATTTATGGAAAGAAAAGAAAAAAAAAAAAGAAATACATGGAGGCTAAATCTCGGGAATAGGGAACCTGGGGAAGCGTTTCGTATTTCAACTTTTTAATTTTGGTTACCACGACAATGACTGTATTGCTACTACGCGACCTCATAAGCGAGCGAGCTGCGCCATTCATATTAAAATTTAGCTACTCTTCGTTAGTGACTAGAATGAAACCGTTCGCGCGAAATCGTTCCATTTCATAAGGATGAGTAATGTTTTCATGTTTACAATTTCGCCGAGGGCGTATATTAGCGATCGCTATCAAACAAATATTAAAGAAGACCAGGTCTTTAAGCTTCGAACTTAAGCATTATATAATTAATATTTCGGATCAAGGGTTTATTTTTCCATACAACGATCACCAGCTCGAGTACTTCTGAGTGAAAGAATGCCCTACAGCCAAAGGAATCTCTAATCCATAATTGAGCGACCGACAGGATATTGAAAATAAAATGTCACGATATGGAAAGCACAGAACCATTTTGTATATTGAATGACTTTAGTGTTGTTCTTGTTTGTAAATGAAAAAATATATATTGAAATCCTCAATAAATGAAAAAAAATATTTATATATGTATATGCGACATGACGCATTTTCTACTTTCATCGGAAGGTGTATTACTTTTTGAAAAAAGGAGCATTAAACCGCTGCAATGGAAATGAGTTCATATGAAATCAAGGAACGTTTAGTGGTATTTATAACTTTTACAAATATATCCGAAGTAGTGAGTAGCCGAGCACATAAGAAAAAGTTAATATCTCAAGTGCGATAGAGTTTGCCTTGTGAGTGCTTAGTCGGTAATATAACAACTATCACTTATCACTGCACACATCCTCTATGCGTGAGCCAGCACCTCCCTAGTTCTTTCTTTTTTTCCCTTTTCTCACTTCTTTCTGATAATCACCGCGTTACGCGGAGAGGAATGGCTTCGAGTCACGTATCCGATATTTAAAATATCGAGATATTTCTTACATTATTTTAGAATGTTCTGTCGTTTGTTACAGCCAATGTTAACAGCCCAAAAGAGTAAACCTAAACTTTATCATTTGTACCTTCATTTGATTTCGCCACATGCCCTGAAAATGCGAGTGTGAATCATCAGTAACTTCGGGGTCACAGAAAAATCTAATTTTTATGAACATTTATCGCAGTGATGTTTACCTTAGACTCTGCATAGTTTTTTTGAAACGCACGCAGTTCTATTGTCTAGCATTTAACAGGTAAGCAGTACTAAGTGTGTATTGGTAGGTGTTTCCAGAAATTTCGATCACTTTTCACTTGAAAGAGGCGTAATCAAAATAGTTTCCATCATTTTCTAAAACATTTTACAATATTTTTGGGAACATTTTGGGATATCATGTCGATAATGGTTTGGCAGCGAGCCTCGCACGGACCCTTTCCCGCTTCTAAATGTGCATTAAGAACTTGTGAGAGTGACGCTAGTTTATGCGTAAAGGAAATGTGAGCATAAAATATCTTTCGGAATCGATATATCCCGTAAATATTAAGATCGAGCGATATGGGAACTTTGGGATTTTCATATGCGTTCCTTTGTTTTTTTGCGAACATGTCCTTTCGCTTCCAATTAAACGCTTTTTAAAGCTGATATGTAGAAAAGGACATGAAAGAGAATATGAAGAGAAAAAAGAAAGAAAAATAAAGATAGAGGAGGATATAAAGAGAAAGTGAACCGTACTTAACATTAGGGATTGAAAGCCCTTCTCTGGCTTCTCTGGTTTTTTGGGCGCAGTCTCATTTTTTGAGGCTAATTCAAGCGTTAAAATATTTTTCAAGATTCTTGACAATCACTGCAATTGCCACTTGGTGTCGCTCTGCTTCCTGATCTTGTATTAATTCCTTAGCCATATTTGCGACATATTTGCAACATAGGAACGTCGTTCTTTTAAGCAAACAAGCATGGAAGCCATACAGCATTGCGTAAAAACCCCCATTTAAGAATTTTATATATTTTAAATGTCGTCGTCTTTGACCTAACATAACATAAGTGTTACCGCAACACCTTCTATAACGTTAAAGAAACTTCTTTGCAAGCGAAGAAAGAACAATAGCAAAACGAATTTTCTAATCAAATTAAGTTCAAAAGAAAAAACTAAAAAAAAAATAAAAAAAAAAAATGCTGGTGCATTGCTTCGGCGTTGACTTCTTATAAATATCTAGAGGAATAACTTGTGAGCAGAACAATGGCTTTTCTAATTTATTTAGACATTAAATAAATTGGTGGTGACGAACAAAAAAGAAATGCAGGGACGGACCAAAGCATCAACTTCAAGAACGCAGAATCAACAAACATACTCCTCCCAGTGCCGTTTTGACGGTTGAGGCACTAACATAAGAAATGTATTTAGGAAACTCAATAATAATGTTGGGGAGAGTGGAGGAGAAAAAATGTTAAGATATAAAAAGCGAAACAGAAGTAAAAAAGAAAAAAAAAACAGACGCCCAAAATCGTCAACATCAACGTCAGCAATGTCGCAAACTTACACAAATAGTCAGGGACAATAAGGAAAGTAAAGTTTGGCATTTAACATCATGGCCGCGCGGCGACTGTCAGTCACCAGGATATGCATACAAATACATAGAAGACAAGAGACGACAAAATAAATATTATGACGACCAGGCCAGCAAGAAAAAACCGAACAAACATTAATAAATTTTCTACACATACACTAAGATGCAAGTACATGTAGAAAACTGGCTGTGTGTATGTCTGCGCTTATGCTCTGGCACTAGTTAGGATTTTCATTAGACCATTTTAAACGTCGCACACTGCTGGACGAAACTGAATTTGCCGCGCTTATGATACTTAGCTGGAAAACTTTCAAATCAAAAGAAACCAATAAAGAAAATCACATAAATTCTCGTTTATGCAATGCTTTCAAAACGAATCAATATGGTTAGCAAGGGAGCCAGCGAGGGAGAGAGATGAATACTGGTCATAAATCCATTATCCCCCTACACTGTGCAACCATTTGCTCATCTCATTTAATTCGATATTTTTTTGACATTTCACGTATAAATCACTCATTCGAATTAAATTAAACTTTGGCAGCAGGAAAGGGGATGGTAAAGAAGAAAGTTGACTATTAATGAAAGAAGGATAAGATGTCCGAGAAAGCGGCAGAGAGAGACAGAGAGAGAGAGAGAGAGAGAGAGAGAGAGAGAGAGAGTAAGGAAGTAGTGAGGAGAAAAGAAATGTGACATTTAGGGGTTGTAGAGACTGATTGACTGACAGATAAGGCATTTCACAGAAATAAATATTAGTTTCAGTCCTTTTCATCTTCGGCGGAAAGCGTGCAAAAGTATAAATCATTACATTGGTTATAGACATCATAACGATAACGCATTAATATAATGATAATCACTTAGACGTGCTTGCGTACGTGCATAGCCATGTAAATGCATACATATACATATATATATATATACATATATATATATAGTTTGCAAGAAAGGTAAGCAGTATATATCCTAAATGATTTAAACGCACTTTTTATTTTTTTGTGTCTTTGTCCTTTGAAGAAATTGAAACCACCACCACCACCTCGTGCATACTCTACGACATTTCTACAAAAGAAAAATAAATTATGTCTACAAACATAAATTTTCATATATGGCTTTGACAGAATTGAGCCCCCTCCCCTCTCTTCCGACGATTACCATTTTTATTTATTAATCATTCTTTTCACAATGGTTAAAATATCCGCGAGAGCTACCTACCACGTAGTTATTTATTTTTTGTTTTCTGTCTTTTTTCTGAGCAAAATTATCTTTACTATAACTACTTAACGATAAGCGTTATGCATGAGAGCTGCACAGTAATCACGGGGAGTTGACGGTACAAGGTGGGGAACTCAAAACCAAATGGTCATTTTTGTTTTTAGAGAAGCAATGCCCACTGCGGTGCAAGTAGCACGGATAAGTTTAATTTAATTGTCAGTTTAATATGAATAGTTAAACTTTTTTCCTTTTTTTTTAATTTCGTATAATTTATTTATTGACATGCGATTGAAGATATTTATTAATATAATATAGATTTTTTTCAAAACCATCTATTACTGATATGAACAGTTTTGGGTTATTAAAAATGAAATTCACAGTAATTTGAGATTCATATTAATTTTTGTAGCTCTGCGTATTTTTACTGCATTTTTTATAAGCATTTACTTACATTTCTTTTTAAGCCATATAACAGTCTCCTCGTGCAAGTCACAAAATTTTCCCCTAAACTTTTTATATTCTCATAGTACGAAAAACAAGTCTAAAGGAAGATATCTACCGAACGCGTCTAAAGTTATTGCCTGTCAAGTAAATTATGTAATTGAATAAGAAAATTATCACTATTAAGCTTATCTTACTCGTAGCCAAGCTCGCGCGAGCAACCTGCTAGGTTATACATGAGCTTTCACAGGCATTGGGATAGGGGTTTAAGGAGTTCAACTGAAGATATCTTTTATTTGTTAAAAATTAGTTAGTAAGGAGCCAAAATTGTCTAGTAGCCATGAAAAAGATATTATGCGTGCAGATAATGACTTTGATCAAAGTGGAAACGCTTACGCTATTTTCGTAAACATTCAATCCTTCATTCCTGACACATTTTTGTATTTCGCTTGAAACGTTTTGATTTGCAAGAATTTATTACTAGAAAGCTAAACGTCGTTATTTTATTGTTTAACTGATGGCAAAAGATTAAGAAACCAACAACGGTTTGAACTGACTTATGATCAAAATGTGTGGAAAACCGCACTTACCATGCTCAGCAGATATTAGTCTTAAGTCTGAAATTGAATTGCTTTTTATATTTTGTATTATATTCAATCATATTTACCAGAATCTTTTAAAAGTGCTGTACAAGAAAGAATCTGGTCCAGAAATACGTTCGAAATAGGGAGGAAGCAAACTTTAGCTTACGACATATAAAGAGATTACGTGAAAAGCTGGTGCTAGTATATCCACGAATCAGTTCAAGGGTGATCGTAAAACATTCGAATCGTAAAATTTATCACAATATTTATGTATTGGTTTGAAGTGTTGGGCTACAAAATTGCCGCAAAAGTCAAATTTGTTTTTAAATAAACGGAAGAAAACTCGTAAGCAAAAAACACTTAATTTTTTTTTTTAATGACAAAAGCTCACAGGCAATTAAATTGTTATTTCAGTATCGAGTGAAAAGGGTGCAGTAAACTTACGCTTCGTTAAATAGGAATTTGTAAAGCTCATGCTTGCAAAAATTGAGATAAAGGTATGAGAACGAAAACTGCATTTTTCTGTCCTGAGAGATCTAGAATCGCTACAGACCTGGACCTTCTGAAAATTTGGTATGATAAGGCGAATGACACATTTTCAGTCAGTGAAATGCTTTAATCGCGGCACGTGGAACACCGTGACCTTCGATATTGTGCCTGTGAATAAGGTTTTGCCGATGTCCACCTAACCTACCAAATAATAAATCGCCTCGAACAATATTGTGCAGAACTTCGTGTCAAAGAATGATCTTTAATCTTTACATCACAGTGTAGGGTATCCCGATGAGGTATAAACAGCTCAGTTTCCCTGAGCGTTAAATAGTGTTCTAGGCCCTAAAAACGCCGTTTTCAGCTTTCCTTTGGAAAGAGGACACAATATCCAAACAATATTCAAACATCAAAAAAAAAAAAAAACGTTTATTTAGGCCGGCCGAGTCGTTCAAAGTGAGCATCAGCTAATAAAGCCCTCGCTAAAAAAAAATTAATGCAATTCACTCGACCACGAAAGGAAAGTCATCCGTAAGAAACATGGTAACGTCGCTCTCTATCTCTCTATTCTGAATTGCAAAGCTCTCCTTGAGCTCTCCTTGTAACATTCGAGTGTTACCTTTCATCTCCTATTCAGGAGTCATTGTTACTTGTCATTAAAAACTTTTTCAGACGACAATTGTCTGTGTGTCTGTCTGAGGGGAGAGAGAAAGATGACACAAAGCAGCAAAGTATGGGCAACACATTGAATAATACGTCTTCAGTTATTTTCATTTTTAATATGCCTTCAGTTTTATTGTGTTATTCCCCTCCTCCCGTATTAATTCTAGATCAGTTTGAGATTTTTGAGAGACCTTCGGTATGGCTGTATCGTCACTGCGAACTTGGAATACAAGTCTCAAATTAGGCAGACAGGCAGGCCTCTTAAGTTAATTCCGCTAAAAAAAAAAAATTTATGAATGATCCAGAAATATCCACGAACACGCTTCACGCATCAAGAGATAGCTGCTTGAGGCCAGTTTAATTTATTTGCTTGTTTGTTGACGCTTTATTGTACATTAGCTCTTTGTCGTTGTTGTATTTGTACTGCAACAGTTTTCTACTTCTTCTACATGAAGATAACACGTTGTTATATTAATTAAGGGCGTGTTTATTAGTCGGTGAGCCTTCTTACCTGCTACAGAGAAACTAAGGGACGTGCGCATAAGTTTAACGACTTAAAATCTTACGCTGATCGACGCTATATGCACTTTAGATGAAATCTGACGCGGATTCCTTGGTAACCGAATTGTGTCACAAAACTGACAATACTTCCACTCTTTGTTGATGAACATCAAAATGATAACACATAAGGGCTGACGAGTAAATATTTTCCAAGAAAAATTTAAAAACGCGGCAACTTTCACATTAAGTGCCCTGATAACATAAACACGTATGTGTAAATTAATACATGTGAGTCTATTATACCTCCAGTGGATGTGAGAATGTGGATGAATATTTATTTAATATATTTTTCTGTCATTTATAGCTTTCAATTTTTATATTTAAAAACGCTTTATATACAATTATTGTCAAATCGTGTGAGTTTTCAAAAGTATTGAATGGATTTATAAGCTACTTTGATGACGACGGGCAACTGTAGTTTATCATTGCTTTTGCAATACATGATAATAAAAATTGACCTAGAAGTCGATTAGCATATTAATTTTCTTAACCTTTTTATTAGGAAGTTGAAATTTTCTGCTATATATGGTGCGGTAGTTTTCCTATTTGATTTTTCCGAGTGTATATAACAGATATGCCAGCCTTTGAACATATTGAGTGCTCAACTTATTGCAGTTCTCGTTCAACTTTACACGATTCGCTTCATTAAATCTCACTATGCATTTTAGTTTTCTTTTGGTATGCTTTCCTTTGCGCATTCGTACTCAACACCTGCACTGGCTTATTTTTTATTTATTCATTTCTTTGACTTTTATTACATGCCCTTATAATGCGTAATATTATTGCATAATATTTGTTGTTCTTCTATGCAATCAGTTTCTAAAAATCTCGCTAAGGGATAACGCCCTTGTAGTAGTCTAAAAAAAAGCATATTTTTGGAAGAAGAGCCAATAGAATAATAATAACGTTAATAAAAAAATATTAATATATTTTTAAAAAATATTAATATTAAATATTTTTAATTAATATAAAAATATTTTTAAAAAATATTAAAAAATGGCAACACCATTATTCTTTTCCATCAGTCTGCAACGTTTCTCTTCAGGGTATCTGTCAGAAACAGAATTGCACGCTTTACAGTTTACTTATTACGAAACAGAAATGCGGCAAAAATGCGTAAATTTCAGAAGAACTTTTAATTTCTTGAAAGAAGTACTAAGGCCTTTCGGCTCTTTCCCAACTTCATATCCATTGAAAGGTCGCCTCGGTGAAAGAACACTTTTGTCGTGCTTCTTGATTTTTAATGAATATTATTAGCAGTTCCTGAAGGCATCTGTTAGCGCATGAGAGCAGATAGCAACTCGACTGTAAACGTTTTCTTATAGCGAGGCTTCTTTTCGAACCGCTTCGGAGAAGTCCTAAAATTGCATGGTAAGAAATTCTCTTTTGATAAACTAAAAGTTTAGGTCCGTAGGTGAGTGGTGTCTGTAAGTCGACTATTGCTGATAGGTACGTGCATTTCTTTTAAATTTTTTTAAATGCTTTCTAACACTTCTAAGAAATGCAGAGGAAGAGTACTTATGCTTCGTTCTTGCAGTGAGCATTTCCTTTCTATAAATTCCTCATTCAGTTAGAAAATTTGTGGACAAATGCATACAGTTTACCATGAGATGTTTATCCGCACATTATTTGTGACGCATGCCATAAATATGTTTATTTATTATGTTTAATTATGTTGATTATATTAAAGAAGAAAACATTTGAATGGGAAATTATCATAAAACTATGTAACATTTAGTTGATTTTAAATCATAGCCGTGTTGGACGACTTGTCTTAGTATGGCTCTCATAATGCACTGCTGTCTTTATCTTAAAAGTTCACGTTGCGTTGACTTGATCTTATGGTAGTTTTCAACTCGCGTTATTGTTGTTAATATCAGTTTACTTAAGTAAACTGCACACTTACAAGACAAAATGCTCTCTATTTCGTGAAGTCTTGAATTCTTTTTTTCTACTCTGAGACCAAATTTACTATATCTGATTACTTTCTTTCATTAAAAGTTTTCTTCTTTTTTTTTTTTTTTTTGACATCTTAATGTAAATGAACGCCTTTCTTATACGTTTACTTTTATATATAAGTATAACATAAATGCATCATCAGATTAAGCGAGAGAATGTGAATAATAAATAAATGGATAAACCGACCACATCATCGCCATTGAACACTCATCAGGCATAGTACAGAGTGAGTTCAAAAATTGTGCGAATTAAAGCAAAACTGCAATAAATGCACAGTTGACGGATAACATGCATGCTTGGCGTGAAACACCAACGGATGCGAATTCTAGGTAAAAGCAACAATTTTTTTGCTGTCGACTGACTATATTGATCTACAAGAGAATATCTTTCGCTCATTACGTAAAAACTATAAGGTCTCGTTTGGGGTCTAATCTACATACGTGCGCTTTATATGAAAAAGATAGGTTACCCCTACCAGTGAGAACGTTATGTCCATGCACGTAACATGGGCATAGACTTGCTGCATTTACCATAGTTTCAACCGCATGTTTTCTACCCTATGAGCGAATTTTATTTTGTAGGTCGCATGCATCTTGCAAAGTCTGATCAGAGATTTCCGCGTTGTTTGTTTTCTTTCTGATACCAGGAGAGTCAGGGGCCCCCGAAGCAACCTTCTGCTTTAGGCTAATACCAGAACCAGCGCATTACGGAGGGTTAGGCGGCCGTAGATGGCCCCAATCGTGGCAATAGCTTTTGCTTACTTCGGAGTCTGATATTTAGAAAAGTAGAGGCCCTAGGTGGGCTCGCTTCCATCAGAGGAAGGAGAGGGCTAAATTTCCACATAACTCGTCTCCATCTAGTATTCGGGGACCAACCAACTGCTGCGGAATGATTGGCATTTTCTTACGTTAAGCTTTCACAGCACGTAACACAACAACAAAAAGCTACTTCTTTTTCTTCTGTATAAACTTCCATCCCATTATTTGCAATGCTTAAGAATGTCGCTTCGATAACATGTCCGCTGAGGTCGCTTTCGAACAAACAGTTTGCCTCATTTAACTCACATGGGCCAGATATTCTTTAGGCCTTCCTTTGCTCTCTCCTCCGACAGTCGCTGCATTCATTCGCTGTCCCATCCCCAACAAGGACTTCTACGGGCAACTTTCCATATGCTGTGAAGGTATTAATGCGGATTTTAAATTTAAAGTATTGCGTAGTTTCTTTTATATTCGAAGCGATTCCAGATAGCTTTGTCAGCAACAGTCATTTGTGTCTTGCGTTAGTTCCCTTCAAATTATGGGAACAGCAAAGGGCATATGATGTAATCCTTTGAAATAGTCAGTCAGGAGAGTGAAAGATGTCTTACAACATATGCTGCGGACTCATTTGCTACCCTTGCCATCAACATCAGACTGTAAATAAAATTCATAGATGTTTTTACGAAATGAGTAAATTTTTGTTTGCGAGATTTCAGGTTGAAGGCCTCACATAGAGGTAACAAGAAGCACAAAATACAAACCTTTACTTACTGCAACAGTAAGTAGTCATATAATAGTAACTGACTTCACAACTACAATAGAATTCATGCTGCTCAAGCAGGCTTCGCCGAACTGCTTAACTGAATGTTTTTCAAGTGGCGTCCACAGAATAATTGAATTAAATCGCAGAAGATTGGCCAATAAGCACCGTTCTTAAGCATCTTCGAAGTAAAGATAGACTGCCAGATCGCAAGAAAGTTGCCTCCCGCAAGAAAAACTGATTAGCTTTCCGAATTCAAAAACTGCGTCTGTGGCTTAGCTGTAAACGCCCATATTTTTTGTGACAAAAATGCTCATGATCAGTGCCATCATTTTACGATAGAGTGCGGACATAATTCAATCATGTCAGCCTGTCACGCTTGCAAAAATCTTCCAGGCAAGAAAATTCATTAACTCATAATATTTATATTGCAAAAATGATTTGGATTCGATTTGAATTAATTCACACCTTCGTACTACCAAACACTTATGCAATACCTATTAGCTTTTCGAATCCTTGTTGGCCTCCGGGAGTTATGCGGTGATTTGATTTTATTGATTTTTTACAGTTTTTTAATTTTATAAATCTCTTGCCTTCGCTTCGTAAAACGTTCCTTTGGTAATAAAAGCTGCCACCAACAAAATGATAATTGTGTTGTATTTAAAATGGCTAATAAATTCGATTGATTTATATTATCGTTGGTGATTAAATTTGCCTTTTTTTCACATTCCTGTTAACAGAATAGTCGGATAGGAAAGTTTTCTATTTCATTTTTTTTTTATGTTCTTCTTCTTTTCGGACTTTCTTGATTAGTCGGAATTCGTTTTCTTTCTTGTTCGAAATAATTTATTAGCTTGCTTTTGCTATGCTTTTCAAACCTAAAATTTTTAACTCAAACATATTTACATCGATATGGTATTCTTTGGACGACATTAACTACTCATACAGAGGATTGCGACTTGCTGTGTTTATCAAAAATACCATTCGGAAACCTGATTCAACAGATATATGGTCATGACTGAACATCGTGAACACTAAAAACGTTTTAGTCGTATCGGTTTACATATCTGCTGCAATCATTCTGTGGAAATTCTTCTATACCATCTTCGGGAACTGAAAATTTTAAAATCGTCTACTACTATAAATTCGCAAGTTATTTAAACCCACAAATGTTGGACCCACCTCTTGTCTTAACGTTATTGTTTAATACACCATTAACACTAGTGGCTCTTTCAATGATACTTCAGGGGTTTCTAAGGCAGATTTGCGTATGGCGCCACATTTTTGTTCAGGCATATATGCTATCTATCTATCTATCTGTTCTAGCAGCTATGCTATATCTAGCATATTATGTTCTTATTAGATAATTTAAGTAATGATGAGTCATAAGGAGATCAAAGTTCATAAATGTATTCACATATACTCATACTCGTTAGGGAAATTTAGGCAGTCCCTTTTATTAAGCTCAGGCCTTTTTAGATTATTTAGGGCAAAACGGAGGAACGGAGGTTATATATTAAGATTTTAAATTGCGCAGGAATGTAAAGGAAAAGGAACATAAGCCATTTCCTGTGGAGTCGAATTACGGCGAGATCTGCATGTCTAATTATTGAAGAATTTAGAATTACATGCCGATTTAACTTTGTCCGTCACTCCATTTTGCTTTCATAGTGTGCTACTGTACCTTACGCAATGACTGAAAATGAGATGTGGAGCTAAAACTTGGCGAGAAAATGCGGTTGAAAATGATAAGTCAGATTTGATGATTGGCGTTACCAGCCAATTATGGAAAAAGAACTGTACGTTACAACCTATCATATAAAAAAAATATTGAAGTAGAATAAAATAAATATTCGCCCGTTTTAGCGCAAATCCGCGCAGAAATTGCCCCGATCGTCTAATGGACAGCACTACAATTATCAAACTAGTTTACGATTTTTACATATCAGTCAAGGATACCCAAGATTCGTTGGGAGACAATAAATCTTTTTTGCTTTTTTTTGCAACCTTTTCTTTAGGTATATACAGCATATGTGGATTTGCCAAAGATCTGCAGCTCATAGAAATAGAATATTCCGTAAGAAGTAGGGATTCTTGATCATAGCGAGTGGTAAAATCAGTATCCATTTTCTACGGAGACGCAACGACAGCCGTTGCTAATAAAACGATAAATTTAGTTTTCTCCTAAGTCATATCCCAATTGAGTCGGGCTTTTAATTGAAATACGGTTTTGCACTTTCTTTAAGCAAATCCCAAATACCATACACAGGTAAGGAGAAGTGTACAAATATAGATTTTGACTACACACACAATCAAATAAAATGTGCTACCGACCCTTCTGATTTGAAATTGTTATTAGATGCATTAGTTTGACTTTGTCGCTTGTGACTTTTTTATTTGGAAGTGCTATCTTCTAACTACACGAAGCTGTACGTAGAACGCCCTTTACGTAAAACCTTAGTTTTGCTGCTTAGTTCAAATACTCACGAGTGGTCAATAGTTGATACGTTACTATATCCAAAGTTCAAATAACCACGATGCGGAGTGGGCGCAAGACAGAAACAACGACGATAAAGTGTATGCATGGCGAGTCTACTTTGGAGGTCGTGGTATGGTTTATCTCAGCCAAATCCCTGAATCTGGATTATTAAGGAGTGCAACCAGTAATGACAGATGCAAATGCGACAAAAAATTGGCGTGATATGCCAAGTGGTGATAGCAAAACTAGCTTAGGGAATGTTTACAATTTCCACCTGAAATGGCGTATTCTTCCCGCAGTTACCAGTACACATTAGTCCTTCCGATTACCATGCGTTTCAACTGATGATGGTATCCAACTAAGCGATGTTTTGTCAATGATTTTAAAAGATGGCTTGTTCTTCTCGCGCGGAATTCCTATTATTTCTAAAAAGAGTCAGAAGCAGTGTCTACCTATGAAAGTTTTTATAGTAAAACGTTTTTAATAGTAAATGTATCTCCAGCTTTTTTGTAACAAACCTTCAAATGCCGAAAAAAGTGGAAGCACTTAATAAAAAAATTGAATTTTTACTCTATCTAGCGAGATTGGGCATTAAACTATTCCCCCCCATCCGAATCTTTCTTTTTTAATATCGCGCCTAAATATGTACACGTTTCGAGGCTCTTTAGTTGTTCAGAACTACCCATCGGAGAGTTGAAGTGCATACTGGGAATATGAGTGCATTTAGCTGCATTTGTCTATGCACGAGTATCTGTAACATTAGCTGATTAGCTGTTTGGATTGGACTTAAGAATTTTTGCAAAGTTTCAGCATTTGATAAGAATCAGCTTTGACTGTATTCTCTGTACGTGGGTCATTCCGAGAGTTAGCCGGTTATTGTATTCCAAAATTGTCGAGTAGCGCGCCTTTATTTTTTAAGACAGACGAAGAAAGAGAAGAAAAAACTAAATGATCGGAAATATGAAATTTTTTGAGCGAATCTACCTTTGGTCTGATGGTAGGTAACAATTGGTCATCTGTCAACTGTGGCAACTAAACTGTTGCTGTTTCTTCAATTTGCCGTTGTTGTTGCTGTTGTTTTTGTTGTTGTTTATTATTGTATTTCAATTTGATAATCATATGGCAATGCTCACACACTGCTTATGATTTTGAATTCGTTTTTCCTTATTTCATGTTGGCATCTCAGAATGCCAACACTAGCACTAGCACCAACACCAACACCAACACCAACACCAACGCAACATCGCAAAGTGTAACTGGCTGATCGTATATAAACGTCAGTCAGCCGGCCATTGAATTTCTCTGCCTTATAGGCGGTTGTGTGCTGCCTGCTTATGTTTAGCAGAATGGTAGCTTCTGACTTTGTGAAGACTTCCTTGTTGCTGTTGTTTTTGCTGTTGTTATTTTATAACTTACGTATTTCATATCATATGGTGATGATGTTGATGTACGAGTGTATATTGATCTCAACATGGTTCCTGAGTTGAATGTATATAATGATATAACTGAACAACTCGACGGATGCGTGCATTTGTTCGAACGTTCACGTATTTTCTCTTAGGTACTCATTGTGTTTGCACGTATGTGTGTGTGTGTGTGTGTGTGTGTGCGCGTATATAAACTATGCATTAACTTCATTTTTGCTGCTACCTGTGGATCTATAAGCCATAAATTAGCATTTGAGTAAATTGCTTAAATTCGTTATTTGAAATCTTTTCATTTGGAATCCAATGAAAACACAACGTTGTTGAGGGCATTCTTGACTTTTTGTTGTTGTCTTCGTTCCTTTCTTGCTTTCTTGCTCAATACACATACTGGGCTGTTTTTATTTCAAATTGTGTCTGATATGCTTCATCATCAGCAGCCATCGTCATCTTCATCATTGCCAGTCAAGTAATACACGGCTGCTTGTGTTCAATATGTTCACAGAAGATTTCATTTCATGCAGTGTTTGCGCGAACATATGCGCATATATTCCTTCGTTACATTCATACATTTGTGTGTTTTTACTCATGTTGTTGTTCAATTAATCGTTATTGATTGATTTATTTTTATAGTATTGTGTATTGCTATGCATATAAGTGTGCACACACTTATATCTACGTGAGAGTTGGACAGAAAGTTCATTCGTATAATAAGAAACAACATTTTTAAATGAGTGTGAGAAAAAAAGTCGGGATTGGAATGCTGGGAGGCGGTTATTAATTATGGATGATAATAATAATAATAATAACCTCTCATAATGGAATCGATGAACATTTCATATCAATGCGCGCATCCATAAAAACCAAAATCATATTTTTTTTTTCTCGTATTCACCAACGCACACTAAACTAATTTATGGAAAATTTTCTTTAAATAGTAACTTTTTTTTAGAATAAAATCGAACACAAATTTTATTTGTGTATATCGTCACATTTGTATAACCGTCCATTTAATTTTATAATGCAAACTCTACTAACCATGGCTCAATTTGCCTCAGCATTAATCTTGAGCAGTTTTCTTAACTTGCGCATTTCGGTTATAATAGTAGCACTACACTCTGTAATACAGGCAAAAATGTTTTATTTAATGATGACGAAATTGTTAAACAAAGGTTTAAAATTTATTTTAATGAAAAGCACTAACAAATCAGGTATTGTAAGCAACGAAAATGCCGGGTCATACTTATGCAAGGACATCAGGACATAGTTATCGCACTCATTATTGAACTCGAAACGATTCAGTAATTCGTTAGGAATCAGTGAAACTGTTATAGCCCGTCAAGGTCGACTATTACACACCGTAAAGCACTTTGGACACTGCAAGTTTTCACTTACTTCGGTGACAAAATACTTTTTATATTTTGTCTTATGGAGAAGTCTTATATCGGAGGGGGCTCGAAACTGAATCCAAATTTATCAAGAAAAATTAACCTTCTTCGCAGAGATCTTATTATTTTTTCCCCAATTTTATTCACAAAGTGCTCAAGACTTTTCTTTGTTGATATATGTTTGTTTATGAGAAGGGGACTGATGTGGTGAGAGGTGGAGTTAAAAAAATAGGTTTACGTGATTCAAGTTTGGCGCGGTCAATTTTTATGTCAAATTGCTGTTGTATGGCAATTTTTATAGTAAAACATTGAAAAGTCGACATCTTTTTGTTGTATAAAGGCTTACACTTCTAGTGAATAGTTATATGGGAGGGGCTTCGAAAACTTCGTCCATATGATCCAAATATCTCTCATCAATTCATTATGGCGAAATACTATCGATCACCGATTTTTGTTGGGAAATTTCGAAGAACTAAATATTTTCACATAACGACTTTTTCAATATAGGTCTTCATGCAATTGGCCCGACGGCGTCCATTTTCAAGAGTAATCGTCCTCGAAACAAATGACATCGATTTGTCGAGATCCGTTAAAAAGTTTTAAAATTTCCATCTATAGGGTGGGCATAAGAACAATGACGTAGCATTCATTATAAGCTGTTCCGATGTTTTATTCTATGGCAAGGGCATTTAACTGTTTTCATAAACTAATTCAATCCAAGAGTGCCTTATGGAAGGAGAAGTTATAATCGAATATATTTACCACCATTGATTTTATCACATGAATAGCAATTTTATGCTACCGTAGCGTGATAAAGTAATGGAAGATTAATGTTGCAAGACATTATTACTAGATTAGTATGAAAGAGTTTTAGGCGATGTACTAACAGGCGTTATTTGGAATAAAATGAAAATTTGATCACTTATAACTTTGTGAGGGCGTGGCCGATTTTAGAACTAAATTTAGAAAATTTTCATTTCGCTTTATGGTTGGCGTGTCCTCTGGCTGACTTAGCTCACTTCAATAACAACCTGCGTGCAAGGACTTCCAGTGTTTCTTGTGTATTTGGCTGATGACTAATCGGTCATTTTGTTCCGAAATAAGAAACGAACTAATTTCTACTAATTTTAATTAAAATAATTTGTTTCGTTGTTGTTTGTATCCATTTCGAAAGTAAGAAAATTATTTTCCGTCATGACCGAGTCTGTTATACCCCTCAACGTTATCCTAAAAAAGACAAAAGAAATAAAATAACTTAGGTTCCATGCTCCATAATACGGAGCAGGCGCGGCCGATTTTTTCTACTTTCAAAATAAAAGCTTTTATCGCAAAGGCGTGTGGTCGTCGCCATCGTGTCCTTGGAAAAGTTTAAGTCACTTACAAATTCTTTTGCAAATTTGTAAGCGATATCGTCATTTTCACTAACGCAAGAATATTTACTACAAATGCTACTGATAGTCGCGTAGACAGACATATGGACAGACGAACAGACCGACATATTTGGGTGCATTTTAAATTTGAAACTGCTCAAGAAATGATATACTTTACGCTTGCTCAAATCGATTTTGAATTTGGTGCTGATCAGGAATATATATGCTTAGTGGGGTCTCTGGTGTGTCCTTCTTGGTCTTGGAAACGTTTTGACAAAATGAATATACCCCCTATCCCTCGGTCATGGGTATGAAAAGAGGTAGGCAGCTTGTGGCCGCAGCTTAGTGTGGGTGCGCCGGATCGGTAAAAGTTATGCCTTTAACTAGTGAGCGTTGACTACAGTTACGCCCAAAGTATACTCTACCGCATTCAGATTTGAACTGTGGAACATTGACCTGGTAGACCTGATTCCTTCCCAGTCCGCTGCAGTTTTATTCAGTAATCTCTTAGAAAACGGTAGAGTGAAATTTCTGCACCAATTTGTTATTTCAAACCGTAAAAGTAGAAGAACTCTTGTCTTTCCAAGAAAGAGTTCAATGTTGCATTACATAGAATAATACATGAGACTCAGTACCTTGTCTGGGTTGAAGAGCAATTATTAGACTTATGTCACTAAAAAAATTGCTATTAATGGTTGCGTCAATGAAGTCAATTGTGCTTATGTGTAAGCACCGGTATCCGGCACCGGTGTAAGCAAGACATCCGCGTAAGACCTTAGAAAATCTAGCATAGGCGACAAATTTGCGTGGAATTTGCTGATGATTGCCTTACTAGTTGCCTTTTTGATATATTATGGCACAAATTCGAAATCTATCTCGGTACACTTCAAACAGATTACGTAAAACAGATCTGGCACATGTCAAGCAAAATATTCTTCTAACGTAGAATTTTATCAGCAGTCGATTAAAAGAACAATAATAGTAAGAAATTTTTTTTTTTTTTCGCTGAATATAAAGCATTTGCAGTCATCAGTCAAATGACAAAAGCTTGCAGGTGTGTTAAGTTCGATATCATAAGACCGAGGCAAAAAAGTATAATAAATGTTCTATGAATTATCAAGAATAATAATCAATATTAGCGTTAATAATATTACGTGTGCAAGAGAAGCGAGAGTTTAACACGAATACCTAAAACCACTGCTCATGTTCACGCTAATTGTGGAAACAGCGATAACTATAGCGATAACGAAGAGACGAATAGCTTTGTGTTAATTACTCGAAATATAAAAACTATTTTTTGTATTTTACGCTTACACGACTTACGCATTTCTTGCGACTTATTTTGACTGTTTGAAAAATTCATGTTACAAACGAAAGTTAAACAGAGGCATAGAACAGCCTTCGATAGCGCAAGCGCAACTGCATTAAAAGCAATAACATTAACAACATAAACAATTTAATCGTAGGATTAGATTGAACAATGAAATGAAACAATGAAGGAATGAATATGTAGTAATGAAGTTGAAGAAAAAAAAAGTTAGGCACGCCCTTTTTTAGCGTATTTACTATCTAAGGCAATTAGTTACAAATCACACACTATCGCTGCCTGCAATCGACATCGTAGTCACAGAGGAAAATAAACAGAAATGTTATGCGAAATATATGTGAACATGTTGCTAGTTGTTGTTGTAAGGCTAAACACACACCGATAAAACTTATTTTATTTTCTTAGTTTGATCGTCTGGTTACTCATATTTGAAAGATTGACCATTCATTTCAGATAGAATTTGGTTATTATGCAACGTTTATAACGTTTATTATTTATTTATTTTTTTTTTGTTTCTTTATTCGCATTAAAAGCTCAGCAAGAAGTTTACATCTATTCTTTATGCCAACAATTGAAAAATGCTGTGGCTGTGGCTGTTGCTGTTGCTGTTGCTGTTGTTCTTGTTACTATTGTGAAATACGTTGCAACAGTAATTGTCACAAATTGAACTCATGTCCTGATTTGCAAACCAGTTGTCATGCACAATAATCAACTGACAGGTGCAGTCGATTGAAACAAAGTAAAACGATTTTATTAAATCATTGAATTATTGAATCTGCATGTATTACAATTGTGTTCAATTCTTTTTCACGATAGTACGCGAGCGAGCGTATAAAAATTTCTTAGTTTTTACTGAACTTACTTACTTTTTACATAGACGTAGAATATCTCAATATATTAAAAAGGCCGTAGTATTTTTCAAGCTTTTTTAATGATGATGACAGCTTCACAAAACGAATTAACTCAATATTTTTAAGCATTGATCAGATAAACATCAGATAATTCTCATACTAACGAAAAAAAAAAAAAAAAACAATTACGAAAATTATATTGAGCTGCTATCGAGTTTTTCACGCCGATTACCGCTTATAAGACTGATCAATATGTAGATAGATCAGAATGTGATAGTATGTGGACATTGTGTAGTCTCTCCAGCTTCTTTCTGGATGTTCCAAGTGTTTGGAAAGAAAAACAAAATTTTAATATTCTTCAAAATTGGGGGGGAAGGGGGCGTGGGCGAGATTTTGTACTTTCGTACAAATGGCACGCGGTCAACCATACAAGGTAAACGCGAACTTTCACCGCTGCATGTGTGTGGTTTATATGTAGTGAGCAAGAGTCCAAAGGTGGACTTAGGTTAGGTTTCACTATTATCCCGTCCTTAGGTTGATTTAGCTCAATTTCATTACCAACGTGCGTACAAGAACTTCCAATTTTGACCAGTAGACTGTTTACCAAATACAGCCACATGGACGGACACGCTTAAAACGATTTACAATTTAATGTTGATCAAGAACGTATACTGAAACTTCCTTCTGGGTGTTGAAAATCTTTTGACAAAATATATAAAAGGTTTTACTATATAAAAATAATACCCAACACCGTTGTCCTAAAAAAGACTACAAAATAGGAAAAGAACTAAATACATTGGATGGGCGCATTCGATTTTTTCTATTTCGAGAATAAAAATAGGAATTTTTATAGTGCAAGTGTTGTACTTTATGATCAAAAAACCAAAAAAAAACCGTCTTCAAAGAACTTCTAATGTTTCTGTCAAATTTAGAGTCGATAGCTTCATTTTTGCGACCAGGAGAATGCTTACAAGAGACATTACACAGATGGACAGATGGACAAGCTTAAATCAATGCAGGCTTTGATGCTGATCAAGAATATTCATACTTTGTGGGGCCTCTGACGTTTCCTTCTGAGCCTTGCAAGCGATTTGACAAAGTGAGCACACCCCTAACTGCCTTTAAGAGAAACGCAGAGACGGAAAAACAGACGGAGAAAGAGTTATATGATTAACTGACTGGTGACTGGAGTAAAAAGTTCGATTAAAATGTTGATAGCGAGAAATGCGTATTTCTGTAAGCAAGAGTTTAGTTAAAAAAAAAAGAAAACCAACTGTTGAGACTGACTAATGGCGTCCAAATTAAAACCTTTTTTTTATTGAAGAGCAAAAGCAAAGAAAATGCAATACAGTCACGACCCAACCGTTCCTTCTTCATATTAATAATCTTGATATCTAGGTCACCGGGATCGTTATAGCTCAACGATAATGTATATGAGCAGAAAAGAAAAAATAATGCAAAACAATATTTAGTTACTCTACTCCACTCTACTCTCTTAATAAATCGTATGACAAAAGCAGGATATTTTCGTTGAAATAATCAAAGCACTGCGAAGAATGCGACAACTCCGTGACGATATCTCTGTTATCATTCAATGGTGGTAGTCAATGATAATACCCAAAGAAATTCTTCTCTTTTATTGTCATTAATTCATTCTGGTCATAGCGTTTTAAAGAACGCCGTACGTAACGAGACTGAGACAATCATTTCTGGTGCAGTTTAAAGCTTGACGTTGCACATTTATTATTTACACAAATGCATATACATTCGCACATAATCATTCGGTCAATTACAAGACACTCTTAACCATATAAACAAACATACATACATACATACATGTAGACATACGTGTATATATATAATTGTATGAAGTGTTGTTTTTACTGATGGCGTTGAAAAGGTAGGGAAATCCTAAAACAAAAAAAAAAGCTCCAAAGAAATGAGAAAACAATGCGAAGAGAAAACTGTTTAACAAAATTTTTATCATTGACAATTTTATACATTTGCATAAAATTCATACATATAGAGACAAGATAGGTGTCAGAAAGTCCGTAGGTTTTTGGTACGCAGAAGTCCAAAGTGGTAAGCGTTGATAGAAAAAAAAAAAGGAGAGGGAGAGGTAGAGGTAGAGAGTTAGTTCAACTAAAGTGAGAAAACTGAGACAATTGGCACACATATATGCTTTAATAGTAGATTGGGAGATTGCTGCGGCAGTAAGCAAGCAAGCAGTTACTTGCACAATGTGCTTGCACTGTGCTTCTCTTCTCGTGTATGTCATCATACACAAGCCAAGGCGCATTGTGTTGTTGGTTGTTAAACTGAGCTGAGGAATGGAGAATTGTAAGTCCAAAGCTTTGCCCCAATGCATCACACTTACTATGCATAGTATGCACATTTTATATATACACGTCTGTCCATAGGCACCCAAAAACGTTAAAGGAAATGCAAAATGCACATAAAATTGTATGTTGTATGTTACTACTGCCGCTGTTGCTGTTGCTGTTGCTGTTGCTGTTGCAATTGTTAAAAGGTATAGTAGCTATGACACATGGTATTTCAGCGAGTTTTCGCGTTTTGCCAAGTGTCAAATTGTTTTCAATACGAAAACTGTTACTCTCGTGGTGTGATGTATATCTTTGTAGAGAAGTTTTATGTGCGACCATATGCGCGTAGCGTTTGACTTGTCTTTTAAATGAGTGAATGTTGTTGGTCTCGCTATTGTTGTTGTTAATAGTTTGGTGTGCCTATTATTTTAGCAACAAGTTACTGCTATTATAC
The DNA here is from genome assembly GCA_000688735.1 of Glossina austeni. Lineage (NCBI taxonomy): Eukaryota > Metazoa > Arthropoda > Insecta > Diptera > Glossinidae > Glossina > Glossina austeni. The sequence goes on along the minus strand of KK502423.1, from coordinate 1,585,479 downwards.
ATACACATATATGTGTGTGTGTGTGCGTGTGCATGTGAAATCATATGAAACAATTTAATTGACACTTTCAATGATACCACGCATCGGTATTAAACAAAACGTACATGTGAGCGCAATAAACAGAGAATTCGAAGAGTTTTCTTCTTCTCTGACGAGAAAATGCGAGAAACGAAAACGAGAAAAGCAATGTTTAAGGAACTAAATGTGAGTGTTGATCCTGTGAATCGAATTTAAATTGAAACTTAGCTGGCGACTATTAATCCTTTTGATTGTTCCTTTCCGTGACAGTAAGAGTTGGGTTTTGTTTTCAAAGTCTATTGATATGAGAGCACAATTTTGCTCAGACCTAAGAGAAGAATAAAATGCGTTCGCTCGCCTACTTCGCATTCATTCTTATTCATGTATGGATAAGTTGTTCGTTCAGCCAAGTAGGTAGTTGAGTAGAGTTGTTGTAAATTTTTCAAAGTTCACTTTATTTGGAAGAAATGTTTTTTTGAAAACTTCATAATAGGCTTTGGCGAAACTTTCAAAAGCGTATAATTCACAAAGAAAAAAAGAAACAACGCAGTTTTACGGGAAGTTTGTTTTATTTTTTTTCGAAGAATTCTAAACGTTTTGCACTAGATCGCGCAACACTCGTATACCATGCTTTACCTTCTACAACGCGGTAAATTACGTTCCCAGGTTATAAACGTGCCTGAAGGTTTGGCCGACGTTCTATCCGATATCGCGCGCGAGGTGCTCCGCTGTCAACCGACTACGGAGTGCTTGTGTCAATTTATTAGCGACTACATGAATTCAGTGATTATGTCTCGTAAGAAAGCCGTTGCAGCCAAAAGCATTATTGATAGTGCTTTAAATGCTGTAGATGAAGTCATTACCGATATGTGTCTATGCGATGTTTCCAAAGAGAAGTCCGAAGCAATATGCGCAGCACTGGAAGAATGCTTTCAACGTTTCTTGGCGAAACGTCGCTATGAACAGGGCAGACGGGAATCAATTTTGAAATTTAATGAAATTGATTTGCTGGACGAATTAATAATGAAATGTAAATTTTCGGAGAGCGAGTTGAAAGTGTCGCGACCCATTATCGAAACTGCCTATGAGAGGTTTGTAGACATATATACTGCAGCGCAGCAGAATACTGAAAGTACTGAAGCTTTGTATGAATATTTCCGAGAACGTGAACAAAAACGTGCCGATGAACGGGGACGTCATACTGCAGCCGTAAAAATACAAGCATGGTATCGCGGTTCCCATCTTAGGAAATCGATGTATAATGACGCAGACGTAGTAACAGCACAGCCACATGTAGAATGTTCAGAATCAGAAAGTGAAGAAATGATGTTAGCAAAAGAGATGGCAGCTCGCAAAATTCAACAATTCTTCCGCAATCGTCTTAGTAGTGTTACCCGTAGGGACTCTTCCTTGAAAACCCTTGAAGAACTTTGCGAAATTGTATCACATGTATCCCTAACTATGCATCCATACCGTTATGTTTTTAAAAAGGAGGACGAGGGGGAAGATCAAGCCATTGATAAAACTGTTCCTTCAAAAGATGCACTGGATACATCAGAAAAGATTAAGACTTCCGAATTATCGGATTTATCTAAGGAAATTGTTGATGATGATGCGCAAAATGCCTAACTTTGGAATTCTTTAGCGCGATTTTTATTTTATTTGCTATTGCACGAGGAGGGATTTGATTGTTTTTTAAACCCACCACTGGGAATGTACTTTTTTGATTTTGCGTGTAACGTACGTCGGCACACATCGGGCTTTTCTTTCCATTGCAAGTGTATAGGGATACGAATTCGTGGCCACTCAGGCCCATTGCTGCGGTCAAGCAAGGAAAGGGTATTGAAATATTCAATTTCCGGAATCTTGAGTTAAATTTTGTAAAATGCATGCCGTTGAATTATGCATGAGACCGACTTCTTGGCATCTTTGAGGGGCTAAGCATTCAGCTCGTTGTTATTTATTGGTCAGATGAAAGCGCGTCCCGATCGAACCTTGTTATGCTATTAATGATTTTTTTTTGTACTAAAAATTGTCGCTGTCCAGCCAAATTCCATGTTTGGTCTATATTGAGTTAACGTTAACGTTATTTAGTGGTGGGTACTAAGATTCGGCCAAAGCCGAATTCCGGCCTACAAATCAACCAAGTGTCGTGTATTTTACAGGTTACTTTAATAAATGTTTTTCTAAAAAATCCACGGAAACCTATTTAAATATGCCCGGATTAGACATAAAAAAGGAAGCGCCTCTTGCTTTGTCTATTGAAAACTTTCTAATTAGAATTTGCGTCAAACATCTTTAGCAAGTGAAAGACTTAATAAAAAAAAGGAGGAAAAGGCCATATTTTATATTCTATTAAAAGTAAGACTGGAAGTCCCAAAGCTACTTCCCAGATATGAAAATGGGGTAAACATTCCCATTGAAAACAATTGAAAATCCTCGACAGCATATTATGCCGTTAGCTAATTTCGGAAAAAGGGAAGGATTTGAAAAAACGCCAATCAAAACAGGGGCCGCTTACAGCCGTCGGTGTCGAGTAAGCTTCATCGTAATATGAACGCGTTTCCCAACAGAAACTTGCGAACAAATTTCATTCGATTTTTCATTCTCGTTCAGTTCTACACTCACCACTCATATCACCCTACCGATAATCAGCTGTCGAGTTCATTCGATGTAGATAGCTATAAATCGGTCCGTGAAGGTGTACATATACAATCAGTGCTATGGATTTTTACTTCATACGAGACAATTATGTTATGCCACAAATCCCAATTTTTATTCCCTAAAGCACTTGCGCTACAATTGTATATTAGGTTTGTATCGATGTGCGCAACACCCAGAAGGATTCAAGATAGATCCACTTTTTATTATAAAAGTCAATTCAGAATCACGTTTTGCATCGATCTAAGCTTGTCTGTACGTCTGTGTGTCTGTTTGTCCGTTGTTTGTTTTCTTGCTTTCACCCTAGAGATAGCGAACACTGTCATCAATTATATATTAATTATATCAATTAAACAAAGTGGTGTAGGAGAGGCCGCGTCCCACTACAGTGTTTTCACTTGTTTATGATTGATATTGAAATGTGAATGTCATTTATACATACTTCCTATATTTTTTTAGTGATATAAAGTTAAGGAAATTCCAACATGGACAGCAAAAATAGAGGGATATGTCCGTAGAGAATTTTATATATACACAAAGACCAATGAAGAAGAATAAGAAAATAGGGGTAACATCTCAATAACCAAATAGCAATGAGAGAAAATTCCTTTGAGAGACAAAATACGCCAGGTTCACTGCGTGACTGGGATAAGGTAAACATTTGTTTTAATTCTTCCAATTTTATTAGTTGTTCTAAAGAGATTTACAAAAGCCGTGCATTGTACAACTTTGTTCAATTGATCGGCGCGCATAATTGTTCACTATTTTTTTTTTTTCAATTCTTGAGTTACGTTGACAGGTACTTGGCTCTACTGCTAGGGCATCGCAAAGATTGCTTTTTGTGCACAACGGTGTTCGTGTGTGGGCCATGATTAAATTATGGGTATGACTTGTATCCGCGGAGGTAGTGGCTGTGCAAAAGACTTCCTGCTGCAGAGTTTGATTTATAGGAAGATATGTAACACCGGTTTTAGAAATCAGAAATGATCGTAAGAAAAGTTGAAATTTTCAGTACATTTTTACCAATGAATAGCAAACTACAACAAATATTAACTTAGGCATACCAGGTTGCTTTTATGTATTAGCATCTGTTTTAGTTTTTGATTAAGCAGGAAGCCGAGGCAAACCTTTTACTCGATAAAGGCACTTAAGTCATTTAAATGCACCCATTTTGAAAGATCGTAATAATATTATTTTAAAATGACGAAAAAGTCAATTTTGCCTCAAAACCTGAAAGGTATCGAAGTTTTTATGTTTGCTCAAATAATAACCGCATCCAAATAAAAGCATCACTTTATAGATTTCTAAAGTTCGTATAAACACAACTTACAAAAACCCCGCATTTTTTATTAAATTCCAATCGTAGTGATTCCTTTTCTTCCATGTTACTTCTACTGCGTGCAGCTTCTTCTGTTGCCTAATAAGAATACAGAGCGAACGTAAAAGCTGTGAACATACAACCTTGTTATCTTTTTGATGTAACTGTTATGGTTTTTATTATTTAAACTCTCGGAACCAGCCTTAAGAAAGTAGAAAGGCTTAGTTCAATTTACTCCACTTTCTTGAGCTTTGCAAACCCAGTTGTTCCACTTCACGTAAAAGTTATACGGTAGTGTCACCATTGTACGTATGTGAGTGCGCTTGAAAAAAAATTCGTTTTTATTTTTCATCTTCTTACTCCGGTCTTAATGCAATACAAAGCAGTTGCTTGATGGTGTTGGCTATAAAGGTGTCATTTGTACCGTACATGCATTTTCCGTCTTGCAAACAAATCGTTATGTTTTACATTGTGTGACAAAGCAAACATTTACAATTACATTCATGCTTGTGAAAATGCTAACATATTTACATGCACACATACGCACACACAATTAAAGCTATAGCACCACTATTTTCTAATGATGGTCTAACAACTACAGCAACAATGGTACGTGCAAGGCATTGCGAGCTCTTCTGGTAAGGTTCTGTACGTTGTTGTACAAGTTTCTGCATCGACATGTGTCATGCAAATTAAACGCACATGTCACCGGACACTTTGTTTCTATCTTTTTTTTGTTTGCTTTTTTTTCTTCTTTTTGCTTTATTTCTTCTGTTTAAGCCACTATTTCCACTTCGGTTTATAAAAGTACCTCGGGTAAAGGCCTCTGGCCTTATGAAAAATGCATAAACGTATTAAGTACATAATGGTAAGTTTGTGTGCGTATCTAGCTATTTATGGTAACTCGCACACACAGACACTCAAGCCTTCTTTATTCAGTTAAGGTTGGGTTTCTGCGTACCATACGAGGCGGCCGGCAATTGCGCTGACAATTTGAACGTTTATTATGTTATGTAGTTAGGGTAGAGTTTTCGCTATATGCGTTTATTGGTATATTGTGTGTGTGTGTGCGTATGTAGGAATTAAATCAGATTTTTTTTATTTCGCAATTTTTTATAAACAAGCAAAAGCATATGCACATAGGTGAACATACGAACGTATTCATTCATTATTGTTATTATGATTTTATTTTCATACGTTTTTTTCCTCCTTTTCGTACCAGGAAATGTTGTACCGTTTTGTTGAAAAGCTCGGCCACATTGTGCGTACTTTGACACATTTTAACAATTTATGAATTAATGTAGTTGTACATATGTATATATATATATATATATATATATATATATATGTATATATATTTATATATTCTTATATATCTATACAATTACTTTACATGCTTGACAACTAAATTCAAAGCAATTCATGTGTCACACAATCATTAGACTGCGCTTACGAGCTGATATAGTAGAAAAATAGGTTTTTCTCAATAAGCCATACTTTTGGTTAATAATGTATAAAAGGCAAGCTGCATTGCATATTTGACAGTTGCAACATATGTCAAAGTGCGTGTTTAGCGACATTTTAATCAATGACAGGTGGTTTTCTATGTTAAAGTGTTCCTATCATTGTTTTAATAGAACAAGTGTTTGTACATGTAAATGCCTGCGAATACGATTTCGACACTATTAAATTAATGCAACAAAAGTTTCCGTTACAGGGGAATTCAGCTTAAATGGATGTAAGAAAAACGTAAAGCCTTGATTTAAAATATAACATTTTTTAAAAGACATGCTCACAAGTCCAAAGCTTGTATTCTTTTTTCTATAATCGAGTCAAGCCTAAATTTTTACGGCAGGAAAATCGTTAGCTCGTTCCGCGGATGACACGCTACTTGAAACAGTTCCAATGGTCGGCGTCGATTATAAATTGCTCTATAATCGATCTGTTCCGGAGAGAAGCATTTTAAATTAGACCGAACAGTTTGTGGAAACTAAAATAATAGATACGTACCCGCGTTTATCTAGATGTGACATTGCCTTGCTTAAGGAGATCAAGGAACGATGTATTGCTTTACGAGCGAGTATGGGCGTTTAATATTGCAAATCTTTTGCACAGAGTTTAGCTAACGTATTTATTTTGAATCTGTTTTTACTAAACAAGTGAATCTGAACCTGGAATCTGAACATAGATGGCGCTAGTTGTCAAGGTAGTTACTGTCAAAGCATGTCATTGACAACATTTTCATGCTGACACCTGGTAAAGATTCTGCAGTTCACGGCAATACGAGTTCCACACGACAGGATAAGTCTCTAAATAGCGTTGAACCCGTCGAGCTTTGTGCCAAAACATGACCATTCGTTTTTTTTTTTCTTGCTGTACAGAAGGAAATCATTTTTTCATCGTACCATTACTGGCGATGAAAAGTGGATTTATGTTAATAATCCCAGTCTGCATCCAGATCTATGACAAGACTGAAACGCCATGACAAAGAGACGTTAGTTTTTCGTTGATCGGACTAGAAGCGTGTGGTCTGCTAAAGTCTGGTGAAACGGTTAATACCAATGCTGTTCACAACAACAGCAGTGCTTAAATATTAACAAAAAGCCAACCAAGGGCCCAGTTGCTTGTAATCCATCGGTCCATCCATCCACATTGGAAAAGAGGTTCGTGATATATTGGAAACGCTGAATTGGGAAATGATAGTCTATGCAGCTTATTCATCCGATTCTAGTCTTTGCGGTTTCCACTTGTTTGCATCGATAAGTCACGTGCCTGCTAAGCAACTGTAAAGATATGAAAAAGATTCGATGAGTGATTCGCTTTAAAAGAAGAAGATTTTTAAGGCATGGCATCCACAAGTCGTCAGACAGGCAGGAGAACTGTATTGCTAGCGATGAGCAAGACTTCGACTAAAATATTTTTCATCATTCGCATACAATCGACGTTTTTTTACGTTCGTTTATTCAACACTTTTAAATTCGCCTTTAAAGAAATAGCGAGTAAACTAATCCACGAATAATACTCCTGACAATCAGAACTTTTCTTACCTTCTATTCAATTCTTTCAGTCGCGCAATGCCGACTATTAAGTAGTTAGTCACTCGGTTTGGTAATAATACACCAAAAGTTACACATTATTTTCATGGAAAGGCATACTTTGCATGAAGCCCCCATACTGGGGGAATCCTTATAAAGGGCGGTATCAAAAAAATAGATCTACGTGGTCCAAATTCGGTAAGGTTGATTTCTATGTAGACTGAATACAAAATACATGGACAGACATCAGACAGATATACGGGCAGACAGTCTTAGATCGATTCAGAAAATAAATCTGGCGACAATTCAAAATGAGGCGTTATATGGGAAGCGGGCGAAAAATTGATCTTATCCGAATTATTTCTAGTAATGTTTACTCTTGGATCAAAACACGATGGCGTACCAAAGTTCCTCAAACTATCTAAAAAAATTCGGCTTATAGGTGGACAGATGGACCGGCAAGCTTAAATCGGTTGAGAGAGGGAGTACAAACTGCTCGGTATAATAAAAGTTGGGTTAAGTTCTTCTGGTTGTTGCGTACATCCGCATAAGCTTAATACACGCTTGCACCACAACTGGTGTAGAATATAAAAAGCAATCGTAACAGGGCTAAAATGAGATTTCTTGGCATTTTTGTACGCGTAGCTATGGTTATGAAAGAATGGAGAAAAGGTGAGTATTTGTTGTATGCATTGCGCGCGTGTGTGCGATGACCTATGCACTAAATTCCATGACGAACGGTCGAATACTATTAAAGGACATAACCTGTCAAGGTATGCTGGTGCAGAAGTACCTATGCGTGATCACTCTCAGGCTCAGTCTGCAGTCTGCCTGCAGTGCCCTCTGCTATACGCGATCAAACGCCCCCATGGATGCGAATTTCATGATTAGATAATTTTTGCACTGCCTTTCGAAAATATCAAGATCGCATCTTTCGACATTCTGAACACATGCGTTGTGCAATCTTGTGCTCATGCGTGCAGAATACCTAATGCCACGCCTATAATATTTGTACTATTTGAGTGTGAGTTGAAGCTATCTTCCTGCTGTAAATCTCACTGAATGATGTTGAAGAAAAAACTGGTATTCAACAATAAACATTATATGCAGCAATATAGGACACGGAGAAGATCAAACAAATTGCTGAAAAAGTTGACGATTTTCGATGCTTCTTTGAGTTAGATTATCTGAATTTCATTATTAATGCTAATTAGATTTGAAATTTAAACTCTCCCTCTAAATTTTATATTTTATTAATCATAAGTTGAATCAAAAAATTAAAAAACTTTACAAACGCAATCAAATAAATTAAGACGCCATGTTATATGTTCTTATTGATGAAGATCATCATTCTGGACGACGACGACGACGATAACGATGACGATGACGATGACGAAGCCGGCAAAACAACATAATTCTGACATTGAGTTAAAAACATTTAAAAGCATTTTATTATTTAAATGTGTTATTCTTGTTGTTGTGGTTGTTGTTTTTGTCTCTTTTCGTTATCTATAAGTTTGTTAACATTTCTTTATATCAGATGTAAATCATTATAAGATATTACCACGGTGCGCCGACGCAATGATGTTGTTTTAAATATCAGCGGACATATGAGCAGCTGTAGCCGTTATACGAGACTCTTTAGGTTCGTTCCTGTCAGTCTTTTGTTGGCCGGGGTCATTTGTCTGTCAAACTTATTGCCAACATTAACGATGATACGGCTGCTGCCACTTCTACTTTATTAACGGTTTGTCATATGCAAATGACGCCGAATTTGTTAAAACCTAATGAACTTAAAAATAATTCTTATTTATTTATAAATAAAATTTATAAAAAAAAAAAAAATTTTTAACTGACAATTTTATGTTTGGAGATGACGTTAATTGAAGCGAATAAAATTTTCTGCTTTATATGGAATTTGTTTTTTTTTTTTTTCTACGTTTATGAATATGAATGGTTTCTCTTAAGTTACGCTTGAAAGTTAATCTTTATAATTTAGTTTTTTTGCATAACAACTGGTTATAAATCAGAACAGAAATACTGTACTGGGGAAAAAACTGCAACCGATGTCATTACTAAAGTACACTAAGTACAATTCGTGGAGGGCTGAGAAGCAATGTCGCAAATACGTTCGCGGTAATCGGAAGGTGAACTTTCAAAAGTTGGCTCAAAGAGCTCTTAAGAGATGAGACTCATTGTTTTGCATTTGTTTTGCAAAATGGATACCGTTTTACCGTTCAAAGTGATGCTCCGACCGAAATCTCGTTTCGAGCGACTATTATCTCTTTGCGAGATCATTCCAACAACTAAAGCGTATTTTGAGGACCGTTCGAGGTATTGAAGTGCTTAAGATGTGTTGGGCTGATTGTACGGCCATGGTGATGAATAGAATTAAAATTTGAGACTTCTTCACTTAATGTCGCGATTTATCGACTATTATATTATAATGGTGATCTGTTATTTATTTATTTCTAGTTAGTTACAAAAACATTTTCCAACCAAAAGCTAGAATAACTACAATACAAGCAAAATTTAAACTTTATACTAATACAACTTGATAATAATAATAGCAATATAAGAAACTATCTAACCGTATAGAGCGCATTAATTACTTACATTAGCGGGCATGACAGAACAATTCATTGTGTACTACATTTTCAATTTATAACTAACTTTGTGAATTATAATAACAATATATTTTTCATTGTGATAATAGAATCAGCAAACTGATCAAAGCGATAGTAATTCCTGGTGTGAAGCCTACAAAGCAAGCTAAACGGACTAAACAGTAGATAGTTCGTGTGGCAATGCGAAAAATATTACTGTAAAGAGCGACACGGAAAATTGATATCGACAATGTATAATAGATAAGAAGAGGAAGCCCAGCCCCGAATCAATTTAACCATAAAACCCACCCCAGTCATTTCCCGGCAAGTAACCATCGACGATAACGGTATCAGGTCAAGTCTGTTTTCGTATAACGGAAGAATTCTATCGGAATCCCATATGGCAGACCGCGTAAAGCAAAGACAAGAAAATTTCTTTGAACGGACTCAATTCGATCAATGTAACATTGATAATAAGGTGCCCACAAAATGACAGAAAATTCTAAAATCGGACGAACAAACACAATGTATAGATGTTTGCAAATGTGCGAGTCATTAAATTCTTTCACCCATCTCTTTACAAAGCCTAGAACCGAGTTAGCCTTGTTAACGGAGAACTCAATGTGAAGGCTAACCTTGAGCCTGGAATCAAATAACACACCCTAATCTTTAAAGCAAGTTACATTCTCCAGCACATAATTGTTGATAGAATAACAAGTAGGCAGTGGAGGCACCCAATAGGAGGATATTTTCTTGCATTTGCTTAAATTACATGACGGAACACCAGTCACTCAAAGATTCCAAATCAGACTGCAGCCCGTCAGCGTCAAGCGCTGTTAAATAACACTCTTTAAGTACGGCCAGTAAGGTAATTGAAAAATCACATCAACAGGTTCTCAAGGGATCAAAAGTTCCTGATTCAGTCTATCAAATATTTTTGAGAAATCTGTGTATATCACATCCATCTGCTTGCCTAAAGCGAAGGCCTGAGAAATGTCACGTGTAAGCTCCAACTGGTTACTGGATGTTGATCTGCCTTTAACGAAGCCGTATTGACATTGTGATAACATTGACGTTGTAGTCTCTCAGACAATAAAGCTTCCAATAGCTTAGGCAGGGCATTGAATTTCGTAATGGTCCTGTATTTATTAATGTTGTCGCTAGAAGCACTTTTACATAAATGAATAATAAAACGAGTTTTCCATGCTAGGGGAAAGTCACCCACCTTAAGACAGTGGTTAGAAACATGCATCAAGGGAGTACAAAGCCTAACCGCACAATTCCCTAGAACACAAGATGAAATACCATCCAGACCCGGAAGACAACTGTACTTGAGAGCGTGCAATGCAGAAACGATCTCCAATTCAGATAGCGTGGCGAATGGCTCCAAGAATGTCGAATGACTTGATATGATAAGGATACACGTCCACCGGCGTAGCATTAATAGAATGAGACTTTTCAAAGATTTCTGCAAAGAGGTTAGCTATCTAAAGATCCTCTAAAGAAATTCCTGTTTCATCCTATTTCTATAATTAACATTACATTTATTTTTTAGAGATCTGAAGTCGCGTCTGACAGCTAAATACTTGACCAAGTCAACAGATAAACCACTACGTTTATACCTTCTACAAAGCCCGTTCTCTTTATTTCTCAGTTTCCTAAGGTGATCATTAAATCAAGGCCAAGAAGAGTATTCCTCTGATGGACTGCTGATTGATTTAACCGGAGTCGATATAGAAATGGTACACGAAGGATTGCTATAAATGGCGGCCAGAGACCTTTCAATGTCATGATAATCCAAGTCCCAAGGCATTGAGTGTAAAGCATTTTTACGATCGCGATAATTAGTTTTCCTGAATAAATATTTCCTAGTACATCAGACGAGGGTAGAATGTACGATACTGTTACAAAGAGTGAGATATTGTTGGCTTTAATTATAACACAAACAAATTCCACGCATTTCTCTATACTTTGTAACCGAAAAGAGGTGAATTATTTTATATGAACCCAGTACGAACACTATAGCGGGCGGACAGACGGATAGACAAAGCATAGTAAAAGACGGGTCTACCTCAAGTCTTTATAGATGTTGCACACATCCGCACAGAGTACCACAGGGGTATAAAAAAACACAATATTATATCAGTTTTTTCAAAACACGTCAAATCATTCGAGTTAAGACGAATTTTTGATTTTCGCGACCGGAAATCAACACATTGTAATAACGAGACACTTTTTGGAACTGTACTTAAGGAGCGAATCATCGTAAATTTAAAAAAAAAAAAATTTTTTTTTGTTGGCTTAGTGCATGCTTACAACTTTCTAGACTACGTATATAGCATCTCGAGCACATCTCAAACGCTCCGAAAGATTGCTTATGTTGAATGAATCTCTCCTAGCAGGTTACAGTTATTGTTCAGTAGAGTTAAATTACGATTGATTTAAAACCATTTCCAATAGAAAACTTCATCCCGTCATTTTTAACGTCAAACATTCTGCTAATCAATGCTAATCTTGTCGAGAAGCTGAATAAGGCACGCAAAACGTTATGCATGTGTATTTGACTTCCTCTCCTTTGGAATCTGCTTTCTTAGAAAATCGACTAGTTTTCGTGAAAACTCAAATCATCAAATGAGGGATTTTCGCAACACCATGTTAGAGTAGCTTGCTGAAGCTAGGACCGTTAAGTAGATATGAAGGTGAAGAAGATGAAGGAGGTGAAGAAGAAGAAGATATGAAGATATGAAGATTCGAAAGTTTGCAATGCTTCTTAATCGTAAGAAATTAACCCATCAGCAGAGTTACATATTCTTTCGTTCTCTTCTTTTCCCTTTCGCTTCAGTTAGGATGGAAACCTGCGATCTGTCTCTGACAGATGGAGAAAAATAGTTCCTTTTGAGTCGAGGAAAGACGATGAGTGATTTTTGTGATTTAAACATGGAAACATCATTTTTGCGATCCTGGCAGATTTTACAGATTAACGGAAAAAACAAAAAAAATTTATTGTAATACAACAACATGTCTATGTGCAAAAAAACATTACGCATAAACGCATTTTTACTGAAGCAGTATTTCTGAGAACCGAGCACAATTCTTATACAACTTCCACATTTTTCGCTGGATTTTGTAACATATCGTTAAAATAACATTCTTTGGAGATTTAGAGATTCTAGAGAGATTCGGAGATATTCTACAAGTTAATTGAACATTTTTTGTTAACAAAAAATTTGTTCCATTCAAACGTTCGCCATTCGCATAGAATTCAAAGGACCTAAGGACATTAAATGACTTTTGATTTTTTGGCACAAAAGAAAGCATGGAACGTAGAGCTCCTCAGACGAAACACGGTTGCGGTGTTGCCATTTATTATTTTATTAACATTAATTTTTTAAACTCGTGTGGACGCTTGATTTTTACCGTACTGTTGACTGACCTTAAAACATATTTGGACAACCTTTCGATGAATATCTTGAATAGGCTTAGGGTTAAAACTTGCATTCTGCATTAGCTTGGAAGTGAATCACACTCACTATTCCACCGATGTATCGTATAACACTCGCTAATAATTTTGCCGCATTTTAAAGCAAACTTTGTTGTGATTATATATTTCTTCACATGGCACGCTCATCGACTAAGAGTTTCAGTTTTATCTGCAAAAAAAATTTGTCACCGTAAGCGAGCAACGGCAGACGCCAAAATCGGACATATCAAGTCCGTGTTCGCGGATTCAAATCCCAAGTATGGGAGAGTTCTCTTTGGTCAGTCGGTAAAAGCATAACACTTATCGATTGAAGATATTATAAGAATTTTCGGGGAGTCATATAAAAATGTGTTTGCCTAACTAAACATAAATATAAAATAAATGCAAATATTTAAAGTGGGTTACAAACATGTTTTGCAATTCATCCCGTGATGTGTTGTCAAACGACAAGTTTCACACATTCTCTGCTACTAAATAGATACGTTACATGGAATATGTTTGCAATAGAGACCGCTCTTGTTGTAATCTCTAGTACATGCTTAATGTGAGACATACAAACATACCTATAAATTGTTCTTCAGATCTTCGCCAATTACTGAAGCGCTGCTATTGACAATAATCGCGGTTTCCAAAATCGTAATCAAGTCCCCATTTATGTCATTTTTATTTAAAAATTGTCATTTATTACGTGCTTCTGTTAGTTGTTATTAAATTTTTTCCGAAAAAACAGGTGTACTCAAAAATATTTACAATAAATGGCATTTAATGTGTGTGTTAAAAAATATTTTCAAAGTTAATAACAATTTAAATTTATATCTTTCAGAAAAATATTTATACAATTAATTATTTAAAAAGACGACATTCAACAAGGCAAAGCAAACAAGCGGCATAGGCAAAGAGTTGCGGTGTGCGATAGATAGGTAGTAATAGAGGAGAACGCCTTTAATCGTTTTCCGGTACATAGTGATATAATGTGAAAAATATACGCTTGTAAAACCACTACTGTCGTAAGTAAATAAATAATTTTTTGATTGTTAAAGCAAATACCACTACTGATAAATGTTCATATAGAGCCGCTAGTTTTCACGCCAGCAAAAGTAAATTGTACCAAAAATATTCTTTAATTAAGTTCGAAAAAACTTAGGAAGATAAAGAAGGGCATGATAATAAAACCATAATTATTGTTTCTTGTTGTGAATTTGATTATTAGGAGCGCAAATAATCTTATGGCGTGGAAGCGCGAAAAAGCGCTTACAGTCGATTAAAAGAAATCGTATTGGGAAGGAGCGATTCTGTGGAATACAGCACATCCCAATCAAGAGATTGTAACGTTTATTTGTTGGTCTTCGTCTCCGCATAACATTCGTCAACTTCACTAGCTACTGTCATATTAAAGAATTACTTTAATAATTGCTTTCGAATCATTTCTCCTTTCTTCAAACGGTTGAATTGACTCCTAATGCTATTGGGAGTTCTTATTTCGTTTGATATGGGTCTTCATCTACCTTGACTTTGAAAATTACGACTCTCTTCCCAACCAATACTTTAGAAATTCCAGGGGATGAAATTTGTTAGCGGTAACAACAGGTGACGAGAACAATTATATCGCGTTTATTTTGGCTGTGACGTAAAGACTAAAAATTTTCATCCAACATAAAGGAGGCATGGTCTACTTGGTTTAATGTTGCTTACATTCTTTTTTGAATATGTCCTAATACTTAACGATAGCACGACAAGCAAGAAAATTATAGTCGGCTGCAATCGAATCCTTTGTAACTTGATCTTGAAGCAAACTCCAAAAACCGTCGAAAAGTAATATTTTACGCTTTTTAATATGGTAGTGGAGATATTTAAGTAATGCGTGAAAACTCAGAATAAGAAGTTTTCTCGGTTTATGTTGTGCTGTAAAAATGGCTTTTAACCGGTTTGGTGGAATAATTTTTCCGCAGGCATTGCACAATTATCTAGGGGAAGACCAAGATGTAAATCGATTCCGAACCTAATATTGATCGAGATAGTTATAGATCGCTACGTAATATTGGGCGGGGGATTTTATGAGTAATGAGCAATAATTTCGGTTGACATTACCCAGACGGTTAAACGGACAGAGGGACATATCTTAACCAGTACAGATTGTGAATAGTGTCGTTGCAACGTTTCTTAACAAACGTTTTGACAGAGCGTACCTTTCGGTGGTGCGTAAAGGAGGAAAACTCCCGCATTCCCCCGTGTACCCGTGAGGAAAATTAAAAATTTAATAAATTTGTACATCAAAATAAAGAAACGGAAATCTAATGTTGAACGAAATCGTATATCGTATATTTGTTAGGGTTGCGGTTGTAATCATGCCTCTTAAGTTTTTTGTATAGAAGAAAAGCCTTGCTTGTGGAAGATGAGCAATACACATAAAGGCCTTGGTATGTCTATTTTTTCCTATTCACGTAGAGTTCTAGTCTCTTCTCTTCGCCTGTTTGCTTTACTAATACGATCGGTCGCATATGCTTATGAAGATATTATGTTCAAGTGTTGTTCGAGTACAAGGACATCAATTTATTTGATTGAATTTTCACACTACTTTAACACACTAATCTTAAATAATTTATACGCTTTACTATAAAAGTTATGAATTAACAATTTTCGAAATTGCTTGCATGAATTTTTAATCGCACCCATATTCATATATGCGTCCATTAAAACAAATCACTTAACTGCACGTACAACGTCATCAACATGATATGAATGGATGACCAAATACTTCGGCTATAAATACGTAAACAAAGAGTACATCACTCTTCGCATCCTCACTAAGCACTATATAACTAACAACATACATATCACAGGAAAACCGGGAACAAAAACAAACAAAGCAATGATGATGGTGATAATTCATTGAATTGTATGCAAAAAAGACAAATAAAAGAGAATGTATGAGAACATAACAAAACTATTCATGTACAAAATAACATACACACACACACACACACACACACACACACACACACACACATATATTCATATATAAATACATATGTATATGCGGACGTTTCCTCTGAATAGAATAATGATGCGACGGAACCCAATGTCAGAGAATTGTGGCATGTGTTTTAACGCATAAACAACACTGTAAGCTGTCGCGTCCTATGCGGACACTTGCAATGTGTTACAGCAGCGACACAGGAACGCACTTGTAACGATTGAGTTACCATATACGTAGAAATGTAGAACGTTGGTGGCCTGAAGAGAAAGAAAAAAGACAAATGCAACTGAAAATTTTTTCTGCTAAAAGGATAACAGATGATAGTTCATCATTGAAGTAATTTTGAGGCAATCCAACTAAATAAACAAATAAACAAAAAGACAGATTCAAGAAAGGGATTGGGAGCGTCGAGTCGAGTCGAGTTTAAAAAAAAAAAACCTTGTCATGACATTTATCATGTGCTCAAATGACCATTAAATGTGTCCAACGACACCTCTATCTCTATCATGGAACTGAACAACAACTGGCCGACGTCATCTACACCATCATTGCCGTCGTCTTTATCAACAGCATCTGCCACAGTTACGTTCAATCCCCGAAAGTCCCATTCCGTGACGTATATTTTATGAAGCGCTTGGTCGTGTGTGTGTGTGTGTGTGTGTGTGTGTGCGTGCGTATATATGTTTGTGCATCAAATTTTAGACCAAGTGAAACATTCATCAAATGATAAATTGAGTGAATGACTTCATGCATGTTGCGACATCTTCCGTTAGCATCATTTACATTTTACATTTTACTCATAGAGGATAGCAATGGTTGAAGCCATGTAGTACTCATCACAATTGGCTGCAGTGCCGCAAGCAACAATTGCACAAGTGGTGGTAGTTTATAAAAACGCAATGATATAATGCCTAGAGTGTGACTGAATATTGATAATGGTTGCAGTGATGTTGACGATGACGGTTGATGGTTATTGCTGCCTGTTCGTTTTCTCTACTGACGATAGCCTCTAGCAAGCCACGGAGAAGTAGCGTAGCATACTCCATACCATAAGTCAGCTCTGAAACTTTACTTAAGTACTAACACACACCGGCAAATAAGTATGTAAGTCTGCAAGTTAGGCAATAATCGTCGAGTAGAAGTCGTCATTTAGACAGTTCAGTCATACGATAGTATGTCTAAGGTAAAGTGCCGTTACATTGCTTTTAATTGCACCACAATCATAAAACGTTTGTTTTTCCTTTTAGCAATATTTACTTAGAGGTAACAATAACAATGACACTGGCACCAACATGATGAGATTTACATGATACTCATAAGAGTATAAATGTACGTATGTTGGTTGATCGCAGAGCTTCAGCAGACTCTGTGATGGGTCTATGAATAAAACTGACTGACTTAAATTGCCTTCGTATACATTGTAACTGGTCGCATCCTTGCAGTTCATATATTGTCTTTTTCCCCACTGACAACCAACACCATGTTAATGTCGGTTGGTTTTCGGTTACCACACATTGGTCGTACGGTTTATTCTTTTTGTCTCATCTTTCTTTGCAACGTTCATATATGTAGTGAAAGCGTAAATATTTATGTTGCTGGTAGTCTGTCACTCTGTTTGCTGGGTTACAACTGAGTTATCACATCACTCAGACACTGTGTCATTTGGTGTATTGTACTATGTCATGCTATCTTTCTTATGCTGCACATGTATGGGGCGAGCATACTCATAATCATCATCACCATTATTATCAGTAACATTCACATGGTTATGGTTTCTAGTTCCGACAAATGGGTTGTGTAGTGTCATTCTGTCGCTGTGATTGTGTTATTGGAAAGCGCCATAGTTTAAAGGAAACTTCTTGAGAAGCGTATAAAGAGTCCACAACTGCTCCCGTCTAGCTGGCGATTGCTTTTTGCAAAATAAATTATATTTAATTATATTTAATAAGATTATTGTGTTCTTTCGATTTATGCAAATTTCTGTTGCCCGCACGAATTTATTTGCATTGTTAGTGCTAAATAGTAAGTGCTTGCATGTATTTTGATCATTTCTTCGCTTAATAAACACCCATTTAAGAGAAAATTAGTAAAATATATTTTAATCAAAATAATTTCCCTCTTCTGGCAACATGGCAGTACCGGATTCATTCGGTTTTTACAGCTCATAACATACTGCACCTTGCTGATCCTACCATATGCACAGCAGAACATTATGGCCATGAATATTACGCTTCAAAGTCTAGATGAACAATACATGACTTTTTCCGCTTGAGATTGTCGCAACAGACCCACTTTTCATTTCCAGCCACAGTACGCCACATGAACTTCTTCTTTTTGTGCTTGGCAAGCAATAAGACCGAGATGTTCAAAGGATTGGAAGCAGCATTTTCAGTCATTTGCTCTTCTTTCGAATCTTTTCCCATTGCATGTACACGCCTAGAAACAGTTGATCCATCAACTGCTAAGTTGTTCGAAAGTTCTTTGAGAGTTTGAGCAGGGTTTCCGTGTGTAAGTCTTGCAATTCATTGTCTTTGAATTGTTTGGGACCTCGATTCCGTTCTTTGCCGTCGACATTAAAATCACTGCGTTTAACCCGTTAAAACCAAAACCATCAATGGGGATATGATGGAGCGGCATCTTTGCAAGCTTTTGAAAATATTTTGCTGGACTTCGGCAGCAGATTTCTCCCAAATCAAACAACAAAGCTAATGAATGTCGGAAATACAATTTTGGCCCCGCCATCACTAGCGTCTGTATACACTGAATAACTCAATAATACTAAGTTGAAAACTGTCGTTTTAGGTAGAAAAAGGTGAAAATCATGCAATTTAATCGTTATATATATCGTTATGGCAATTTCCATTTTTTTTATAACTTTTACCTCTACAAGTCGCTTCTCAAAATTAATGCAATCATTCAAGCCAAGCTCAAGCCATGAAGCAAGTTTGCTTAGACCTTGATAAAGATCTACTGTCTTTTTTTGCAATTTAACGCACAATTTTGATTTTTGTTTTATTAAGCACAGTATTTAGGGGGGGAGGGGGGAGGCCAACGCGAACGATTAAAAAGGAAACGTTTCTTTCAAATTTTTTTTTTCCATAGAAGGAAAGGTAGGCACACTTTTGCATATAAAAAAAAAAAAAAATGTAAAAATAAATTAAAAAATTTAAAAAAATTCAAAAATTCAAAAAATAAAAAGTGATAATATCGGAACCATTCTTGTGGGGAATCCTTAATTTAAAGAATCCTGTGGTTCATAGCACAGGTGGGATCTGAAATCATAACGAAAAACAATTTAATCCATATACGCAGCTAAGCAGGCTCAAGAGGTTTCCAAAAAGTTGGCCTGTGTGATTAGTGAGTGTTTGAACACGAAGTGGGCGTTCATTTTCGAACAAACTTAACAATCATTTTTAATAAATAACGCTTAAGTTCACTTCTCCGACACGGCTTCTCCTCGACGGCTTTGACTGGTTTTCAACTATTCAAGAGGAAAGAATAAGCAGTTTAGCAGTTGTTTCGTGCAACGTTTTGAAAATCGGGTTTCAAAAAAACCTATTTAAAGGTTCGAAATATGTTGTGGCAAATTTTTATATCACACTTCACTTGCGCTACAAGGTTGTATTAAGTTTCGGCGGACGTATCCAACACCGAAAAGAAGCTGAGGTAGACTTACCTTTTATTATATCGATGGTTTCAGAATCGCTTTCTAAATCGATTTAAGCTTGTCCATCCGTCAGACTTCTGTTTGTGGTTCTGTTTTCTTGTACTTAACCCATGCGCCGCAATTTTTAAGATATTTCGATGAAATTCAGTACACTGCCGTGTTTTAGCCTAAGGATCAAACAATTTTTCCGTACCACGCCTTATTTTGAAAATTCATTATAGATATAGGGTATGTTAACGTGGACCGCGACCCACTAAGGTGTTTTTGTTTGTTTCTTTTATACTAATTAATTAATTTTGTATTAATTATAGCCACTACTTTGCCAGCTCGGAATCACAAAAATGTCCTGCCTGGTGCAAACTTTCGTATATATTTTTACTAAGGCCTGCGTCAGAATATAGAAGAGATATATCAAGAGATATATCAAAGCCAGAATCGTTTACTAGTTGCGAAATGACAAAAATTTTAATTCTATAGATGAATTCATAGTTAATATTAGAAATTCTTAATCGCAAAATTTGAAACTTCTGGGCACTAACACCTCTCGAATTGCCCTCAGCCTCGTATCTATTCAACAGTCGTTTCGATGAACGCGAACAGTCGAATCATTAATGGGAGCCTATTCCACTGAGATTGAATTGCAATAAGTAGACTTTTTGCAGAGCAAGCAAAACAATGAATTATTTTTGCCACATTTTAGAAGGTTCAAACTATCTGTAGGTGGATTACATATGAGTTTCGTGTTGTTTCGTAATAATTTTTAGCAATTTTTATACGCTGCACGTATTGGGTTTCACAAACAATCGCAAAAGTACGAGTAAATGTGGAAGACATACTTCCACTTGGCTATGGAATATCCGCAGAGAAAATGTTGTACAATACAGATGAGAGAAACGATCTTTCAAACAACCTAAACTGTCTAAACTACAGTGTTGCGAGTGAGCAAACTCAGAACGTGTTAAAGTTTTTATCCTTCAGAAAGCTTTAAATAGTCTTAACAACTGCAATAGAAAAATTTTAAAAATAAGCTCATCGTGCCTAACTGAATCCAAAAGCGGTCTTGCCATCGAGCGAATCTATTTTATCAGGTCTTTCAGAATGTATGTTGGACTTACGAAAATGACGAATTTTGTCAAGCGGTGGTATAACGCTATGCTTCCTTCTAAGCCGAAACTGTTGCGAAGGAAGCACGTCTCTCCCATCAATGAAGAAAGTGGCGTCCTTTTCGTTGAGTTGTTCCAGAATTTTAGTAACTGACACGCTACGACGGTGGGCAACTTACATTTGGCTTAAGAATCCGAATCACTTTCAAAAAATTTATCGCAAGGTTTTATGCTGCTCGTTAAAAAGCCAATTCCTCTGTTTGTAATAACATAAGTTATTAATTCCCTCAATACCGTGTCACTTGCTCCTTTTCAAAGATTTTCTATTATCAATGACTTCTTTTCCGGTTTTTAATAAAATAATTAGAAGGCGAAGTAGCAGTTATGGAATTCATTAACGTTGACAATGTCACTAAGTCGAAGTAATCTTAAGATTGACATCGAGTCGGCCAAGATATTATACTTTTTGTATTGAGAGCAGAAGTAATTTTTGTTTTTTATTTCAAAATTCTCTCAATATTTAAAAAGGCAAGAGAGCTTTCCTTCCAACGATGACTGCATGAAATTCCAAGATTCACTTTTCACTTCACTTCACTTCAATTTTCTTTGACATTCGCTTATTACTTTCTTGGGTCGATTATGCTCATCGATGTCTCTGTAGGTTCCGTCTATAATATATTCCTTCTATCACTTGGATGAATATTATAATCTGGAAGACTTCTTGAATCGGATTCCATTTAATCTTGGGTAAATTTATATTTGGAAGAGATTGGATCACATTAAGATTCTAGTAAAGATTTTTCTATTGCTCGCTATCATAATTGAACCGCGTGAACTTTCGTGGGCGTTAATAAGTCCAAATAAAATTATTTATCGGCTTTGCTTAAGTGTTCGCATAAGTGTTTTCATGACTGAAAGTGTGCCCATACAATTCTGTGAAGACAAGGTTGACACTTTCGTAGTTGAAAGCATTTTGTAGTTCCTTCTAAGCGCTCTTCTGTCCTCATTTTCATAGGAGTAAATGTTTCTTGATAACATTTCATGCGGAAGACAGTTTTATTATAAAATTAATCTAATTCTCACTCTAAAAGTAATCAAGTTAATCGCTGGCGTGCGTAAGACATGCATATGAAAGTATTCTGACCTACCGTCTCATATGCCGCAGAAATGCTTGGACCTCATGTGTTAACAACGGCTATACCGGTCTCAATTGCTTTTCATCTTTTTTCTGTGCAGATATGAAAAGAAAAAGGAAATGATTAAATAAGCGATAAAATTAATTATCCTATTAGCGAACATTTATAGTAATTTGCATTTAAAAAATTTTAATGTAATGAAAAAAATGAAAAAACTTGGCAAAAAAAGCATTTACATATCATTTTCATATCTTTCTTTATGCGACCAGCCTTCAAGCTGGCAATGTACGAAAGCACTATCTTTACCTCGTATGTATATCATTTCTTATGATCTTGATTAAAACTATTCACTCATATCGAAACACATCTTATAAAATGCTGTAAATATCTGCTGTATATCTGTATATCTCTGCCCTTCAGTCTCGCTTGCTACGGCCTCTTCTCCCCTTTTTTCCTTCTTCGCAGCATTCGCACATGTCGTTATGAAAATGTATGCACCATTTCTGATTAGAACAATTAATCTCTAATTATACAAATAAGAACAGCTGTCAGGCAAGTTTTTTATTCTCCGATTTTTTAACGACTTTCAACAATGACAATAACAAAAACAACACCGCACTATGCTAAACAACAAATAACATGCAATTTAACAATGTCTCCTAGTGTCAACTATTCATTCTTCTAGCTTGTTTTTAAATTTGCACTCACTGCTCGAGTGTATGTCCATGTCGCCGCTATATAAACATATGTAGAAATGTACCTACCTACGTGTGTACTTATATTTTCTTTTTCGTACTTGTGTACTTTTTTGTTTGTCTTCGCCATGATCATGATTAGCTACATTTATTGCATACAATGAATGGCACTGCTTCGCTTTCCCATAATAATAAAGACTGTGAATAGTCATAATTTTCTTGATGGGATTATGACATGCTTTCTGCATCATAAATTAGCCAAAAGTGATCATTTCTCTAAGCGAATACACGTGCACGTGTATACGTCGAGAACACGTCATTTGTCTGATTTTATCATTTTATTAGATGTCATAGTGTTTTGCCTCAAATTAGCTGATAAAATTCCAACAGTTGTTCAATATTTTATCAAAAACTTATTTCACTTCTTCTCAAGGAGATCTTTTTCGTTTATTATTAGAAAGATCAACTCTCTGACACATACAATCTTACATCATTCATAAAGTGTTGTCCATCCATAACAATGAGTTGTTCCAACTATTGATTGCATTCATAAATTTTTTCTTTTCTTGTATTGTCACGTCAGTCCATTTAGCAATTTTATATTCCTTATATTTGGTGAGACTTGAATGTGATACCTGTTAGTTTCTGTTGTGAATAATTCGAACAAATGATCTCCACGAAACAATTGCATTACATCCAAAACACTTTCTTTATTTTTTGGTATAATGTTTACACCTGAAGTTCGTTGATATTGTTCTAAACATATATGCTTATCATTTTCTGACCACTCGTCCTCATCACTTTCCGAATCGTTTGAAATTATTCTACGACATTTCCTGGTCTGATTATGTCCCCATCACTATTACTGTTATTCTCTTTTAAATTCTGTTTATTATTTAAAACATATAGGGATCAACGAAGAGGAGCGGGCATCAAATTATATATAATAAATATAAATTGTCAAACGGGGAGATTTCCCTGATCGGTCATGCATTGACATTTTAAAAAATGGGGAGATTTCCCCGAGCGGTCAGCAATGTGTTAACAAAGCGTTGCATTAACAAAATACAACTGCTAGTGTTTTATAAAGAGAAACACCTTTTTTTTTGATCTTACGACACAGACAGAATTTACGCACGCCCTTCCTTTTACAAAATACATGTTAGTTTCCTGATAAAAAATGTCAGCGAGTAATTACATAAGTGCACAAAAAGTAAGAGTCCTTTGATAACTTCACTAATGGGTACGTGAAGATGTCATCATTTCATGCGCAGAAATACCTTACTTCCAACTAGGCCGTGGCATGCACTTTCCTAACAAGCATGGCGCACTAATTATTTAACACTTCTTCAACTAATTTAATAACAATACCCATGCAATACAATTACGGTAAATGTTGAATGAAAATGTTTATATAAGAACTGAGTAACGGGAAAATGTGAAAAATTATAAATCGGAACATGACTATGTAATGTAAGCCTTAGTGTTTAAGGGAAGGGACTTTGCACACTATTGCGATCGTCGTAAAGTTTAAATTGGAGAGTGTGCTCAATTACAACAAACACTGTCAGGCGAATATTGACTGACGTAAAGTGAGCTCAGCGTGCGTAGTCTTTGCTAAAAGGCAGGCTATCCTGACACTTGGTTCGCATCTTTGTCATGGTAATTGAAGAGGCATAACATTTTAGACACCTGGAAATTTCAATTTTAAAGCGTGTTTTAAAGAACGGCAGAGAGACTTAATTGCATTGCGACAAACAGGATCCGTTACAGGCAAAAACCCTGATGTATACCATGCTCCGTGTACGTAAGTGACTAAACTAAAAGATGCCGAAAGCTATCAGAAAAACGTAATTTCATTGCCATGTTCAAGGCTAGTTTGGTATTCTGCCAAAATGGACAAAATTAGGTTTTTCGTCGAAATTAAGTTTTTCGGATCATAATCAGAACGAAGTATCCAAACTTGACATTTTTAACAACAGATTTTCTCAGGGATTTGGAAAGCTGTATACATTGCACAGGAGCAACTGGTCAATTTTTAGAAATTAATATTTAAATGTTTGTTATTATGTTTCCCTAGCATAGGGTCACTCAAACCCATAAATTTCTCTTACACAAGAAAATTTTTGCTTAATTAATATTTTTATTAAACAATTTTTTTTCAGATCATTTAAAATCCATTAAAGCAGTGCAACTTCAAAGTATCCAGTACCAGTTATATATGCTGAAATTAAACTGGACTGCAATACCTTAACATTTCTTCGTTTAACTTTAATGCAAAGTTTCTTCCTTTGCACATATTTTTGTACTTTATTTAAGAAGGAAAGGTACAAGTGCTTAGGTGTAAGCGAGAGTTGAGTGTTTCTTGAAAATTTCTTCTTTGAATTATGTTTAAATTTGTTGCCTTTAATGTGGTTAACTGCTCATTTGGTGATAATCACACCTTGAGATTGACATATAAGAAGAAACAGCAGCTGCACGTACAGCCAGATTACGGAGCCGAATTGAAGCCGGACCTGCATAAAGCGAAATATAATAACTACAGCATTGCTACAGCAATGGTAGAAATAATAAAGACACCTATCGCAGTTTACAGTATGTATACTTTTGTACAACGAAAACAATAACAATAACAATAACGGCAAATAAAAATGTTTTATTCAGGTGTACGCCGATTGTGGATGCTGTTGATTTGCTAGCACATGTTGTTGCAGGCAACAAAGCTTATGCTTTTAAGCATTTGGATGAAGCTAGATTGAGCCGAGACTTGTACAAGTAACCAAGAGTTGTACAAACAAACGTACAATAAAATACAAGCGAATGAATCTTGGCCAAGCCAGCAGGGTGTATTTTCATTAAGAATGAAAAATGACGAGCAATCAATCATTGCCCGGGAGGGTGTTTCTCAACGAGTTTCTTTCTCTCTCTCTCTCTCTCTCTCTCTCTCTCTCTCTTTCTCTCTTTTCTCTTTACCGCATGGACAGACATCGGCAACACTTGATAGAAGCAGTTGCAGTAGTAGTTGTAGTTGTATAGTTAACATTGTACTTTCCAGAGTGTATGCCGTTTGGTTACTTGTATAGTCTGCTCTTTGTTTATGTACATGTTCATATCCTTCACTGGTTTATTATAACGTATCTTCAAATAAATAAAAATTTCCTTTTGCACTTTTTGGAATTTATTCTTTTTTTCTTTTTTTCTTTTTTTTTTTTTTGGCATTATGGCGTTCTCCGGCTTGTTTATAAGCATGTTTGTATATATGTTTGTGTTCGTGTGGTTAGCTATTATTACCAGTCATGGCGGTTGTTATTTATTTGTATGGTTCAGTATGTACGATATATATATATATATATATATATATATATGAGCTTGTATGGGAGCATTTTTGTATTCGGTATCTCGTAGCCGAGATGCAAAGGGCAGATTGATATTATACCTGCCTCTGGTGTTCAAGAATACAAAATGAATTACTTGAAACAACAAATGCAATGGTCAACAATACTAAACAGTAGATTTAAGTAACAAATGAACTCATTGTTCAGCCTGTTATTATGCATCTCTTACGACCTGATTCTTGTCTGAGGTGCTACATGGAAATATAAAGTTTTTTCTTTATTTTAATTTATTTTGGATAATTTACATCTTCATTTATATGAAATTTTTACTATCACTTTTTTAATTTTTTCTTTTTTAACTCTTCTTACCTTTTATTCCGATCGCATTCTAATCAGTTAAACTTGACATCAAGTTTGCAATAAGAGTAAGCGTCAACGATGGGTTGCCTCGTCGTTTACTTCTATGTAGTTATTAACGTATAGGTTGGCATCTTTTTCTTTTGTAAAATAATAAAATATAATTCAGTTGTTGTTTTACTTCGCATAAGAACTCATCATTTTCACACATTCACACTGAATTTGCAATTAGAGCGACGAAAGAATAACATACTAAATAACATATGGTTTTGAGAGTGAAAGGAAAACCACTTGGGATAAAGAAATTCAAGCATTGAGACGCTAGAGAATCGTATAACCTTCGCTTTTGCTGCGATTGTTAAAACTAACCTAAAACATATTTCTAGTATTTGTGGCAGAATAGAAAAGTGTCGCGTATAAATTAAAGTTAAGCTAAATTCCAAATTTAAGTTAAGCTAAACTCTAAACACTTTTTGAGAATACTTTGTTAAGCCGAAAAATATTTTATAAAATTAACTGTGAGAGGAATTCTTTAATGTCGGCTGCGTAGTCCCATAACTCGAAACATCAGATTGGAAAATAATGCTAACTTCAAACTTCGATATCCCAACTCGGAGCAAAGTATATTAATCGTAATCAAAAGGACTGTATTTTTATAGACTAAGCCAAGATGGTGCCTTTGTAAGTCATTGAACGGGAATCTTAACATATCCTGTTCTTATGTCCATGAGGAAATCATACCCTCTCCAAGTAAGTCCAAAATTTTATAGTTGTGTGTCAGTTTGGAAGATGGCTCCGAGTGATTCGCACAGTCAATAAGTTTGTTACATACTTGAGATATTATTACGAAAAAAACAAAAAAAGAAAAAAAAAAGTGAAAAGTTGAAAACGCTGCAAAGTTGCTTTAGGAATTCTGGGATAATTGTTATGTTTCTGCTTGAAAGATTGTTATTTCTTCAAAGAGCGTGAAATACTAAAGATTTTTTTTATTCATTCTTTGCGTATTCGCAACTCATAATTATGCTCACCCTATTCGTGGAACGCAGTGGCGTTCAGAAACAAAAGAGAAAGAGGTGGAGAAGCTGTGGTCGCAGCCTGGTAGGTAAATGCGCAGTCGATAAGTACTAAGCTTAAACTGATTGAGTGACTATCTTAGCTACGAACAAGGAGTAAACTCCATCGCACTTGAGACTCGAACCCGTGAACATTGACTCACGACTCTTACGGACTTGGCTACTCAAGCGGATAAAATTCATGGAATGTCAACCCTTGCGCGGTTAAATTAATCCATCGCGCTGATCAGTGACAGATATTCGCAATAAAATCCGAGTTGTCTGTTTTAAGACAAAATATATGGACATTTTTGGACTGTTATTGGGTTCGTATCGTTTTCTTAAAAAACAATTATTTTAATTCTAATCAAATTATACTCATTCCTAGAGCAATTAGTTCTGCTGTCATTGTATCATTTATTTGTATGGATAGCTAAGGATAGAAGCGAAAATGCGGCGGCCGAAATTTGCGTAACAAACAAATAAAACTGTGAAGATGGATAGAAGTCTACTATAATCTATCCACAACTTTACTCAAAGCTCCGCAGTTTGGATTTACAACAGTTCTACTGATAGTTGTATAAATCTTCGTCTTTCCATTGAATTGTGATTGTCGTTGTTCACACTACTGAATGCGACCATAATTTACAACAGTGTCAATTTTCTCTTGACACTTTACATACATCTTTACAACTTGTTGGAAGCATTGGTGCCTCGAACAAAAATCTAATATAAAAAGAAACTTTTTGGTGTAAGAAAAAAAAGTATAATTGAAAAAAAAAATAAAAATTAATGTTTTGTAAAAGCAATTAAACGTATACATGAAGCATATTTATGATACTAAGCTTTCAAGCAAAAGTTAATTCAAAATGGTGGCAGAATATACGGAGCGATGATAGGCGCTATGGTCCGTATTCATGATATATTTGTTTGGTAAATTTCTGTTTGTACTTTTATTTCTGCATTTATTAATTAATAACAACTTTTTACCAACTTCCAGCTGTATATTACGCTTTTATCGTATAATATCCACAGGCAAAGTGTCGGAAATTTTTATTCGCTTTCATTGATTTGCTAAGACTTTAGAAATTTCCTTTCCATAGCTTGTGGACTTTTATGATAGCTTAAGCTAACGCGGGGCCACATTGCAGCTGGTGATGTCACATCTTTAAAATATTGAACAACCCCATCCAGTTGTGAGTTATAATAAGCAAAAAAATGCTGTTATCACGAACGTGTCGTTGTTATGCTTCCCTAGAGGTTACAAACCCAGATGTCAGTGCATTTGGGCTCATCTTCATAACGTCTTAAATACATATGTGAAAAGTTAAATCCAATAGGCATACAGAGAGTGTTTCGGGACCTTTCTTTAACTCTTCTTGTAATTGTTGGGCTTATGGCTCTACATGTTAATGAAATTACAGAGCGTTACAATGATTATTATTATCAATATTAAGGTAAATGTACATCCATTTGGAAGCTACCTACACACACACAATGGTTAATACTTACGTAGAAGTCCTCTCTTGCAAACAACCCTTCAAAAATACCTGTAAAAAATTCATGCCGTTTCTATTACGTGTCACAGTGATTTTGAGGACGACAGTTTGGTAATTTGCACTCCATTAAGAAAATGCGAACTTCATGTGTTCATTGAATGTCGCTTTTTGATGAGACAAACAGACGAAATCAATTTCAGCATTGGCTTGGAAAATGGCAACTTCTCTCTGTGAAAAGCGGAAAACTTGTCGACGAGGTCGTGTCGATGGAAATGTTGCTGGGCGTAATGGCCGCTTAAAAGACACGGTTGTACCAGAAAACATCAACAAAATCCAAAAATTTATTCTCGTTAATAGAACGATGAAGTCGCAAGACCCAGATAACATCCTAATGCCATCAAAAGACTATTTTGCACAATAATTTGGCCGTAAAAGGAATGCTTTCTCAATAAGCACGTCATGCGGTCCGCCAATGGACCACAAATATGTTGAATTGTTACGCCATCTATCGCATTCCTCTTATTTGGCCCCAACAACTATAATCTGCTTGCAAATCGTGAAAGAACGCTTCACTAAGGAAGTGTTTGATCATATGGAGAGAATATCTCATTCGAAAAGCTTTGGGCTAATTGTGTCAATTGTAATGAACGATATTTTTTTTACGATGTCCCGGGACTTACTAACAGATGTATGAAGTCTTCCGCTCTGTTTGAAATAATTACGTTAATAGGCGTATCCATAATTTTAAAAACTGTTTTCAGTTTATCAATATGTGGGTGACACAAATGCTCATCAATGTATACATATATATATGTATATATATATGTATATATATGTTCATCTATTCTTTAATATATTCTACCACCCACTGATGGCAACAAATCATCTACCAAAACGAAGACGAAAAAATGATAGCAATAAAACTAAGTAAAGACAAAGAAAATAATTTAAAAACGAAGGAACGAATACCAGCAATACTCAAACAACATTTCAAAAATATGTGCAAATTCATATAAAATAGAACGATAGAAGAAATATCATTTATGGAAGAAAATAGAAAAACATAAATTTCACAGTTAACATCAAAATTGCTAACAAAAAAAAAATATATATACAAATTATAGATATTTTCCAGTAACTGTAACAAGAACGACCGACAAGCAGCAGATAGTCCTGCAAAAAACAAAAAAAAACAAAAAAAAAACAACTCAAAAACACATAAATAGAAAATATGTAGAAAGCAACAAAACCAGAAAAACATTCCTAACCAAATTTATGGCGAATAAGGAAAAATACTTTTAGAGTAGTTAGTCTGAGCGATAGATAAATAGAGGAAAC
This sequence comes from Glossina austeni, assembly GCA_000688735.1. Classification (NCBI taxonomy): domain Eukaryota; kingdom Metazoa; phylum Arthropoda; class Insecta; order Diptera; family Glossinidae; genus Glossina; species Glossina austeni. The sequence continues at coordinate 1,555,201 of KK502423.1, read as the reverse complement.
TCTGCACCCAACAATATTTAAGCGCATTTATGCAAGTACGCGAGCAGGACATGAACGAATTTATAAACAGACTAGTGCTTGAAAAAAAAGAGCGCAAGAGTGAGATAGACAAGCAAAAGAAGGGCGTCCAAGTTATTCGCAAATGTTGAAAAAACAGGTTTATTACTATCGACAACGGTACAAATACCTTAAGTTGAACGAATGCGTGTATTTTTTCTTTTTTTTTTTTTTGTGTAGGGGGGGGGAGCACATTCAATTCTAGCATAACCGGGAAATTTTTCTATATTTTCTGTCGATTTTAAAATATTACCTAGAAACGGGAGGCTATAGATTCCAGTTTTATTTTGCTAGAATTAAAACAAAGTCTATTTACTTGCATTGACCATCTACACAACTCACGACGTTCGAGATAATCTACCAGCAATGGCCTTTCCCACTTTACCAGATATCTTTGTTTTCAAGTCGAATGTACACAAAAGCTGTACCCCTCTGTTCTCTCCCCATATCTATAATCCTTGAAAACCTCTTTCCTTCAAGACTATATGTATAGCGGACAAAACTTGACTGGCTGGTCATAGAAAAAAAAATGAGTAAAAACGTAATGCATGGAATGATCGTATAAAGATTTCTGCTTGTCTTCTTAATTGACGCGGTAATCAGTGCCATATTCCAAATTAATTTTTTCAGATCAGTGTCACTCGTTTAAAGGCTAAGTCACTTTTATTTTAAATCGAGTTCGATCTTCTCATTGGGAAAGTATAGACATTCGATTATAAGAAGTGAGAAGAGTTTACGTTCCTCTACTTCTTCTTTCCTTTCACATCCTGTCTTCAAGGTGACCAAGGTCTTCGTACAAACGACAAAGTTGAACTATGGGTAAAAGTAGGCAAAGCATAGGAACGTTTTTGAGCGACAAAACAATTCCAGATGGATTCATAGGATTACTTTCGATAGAAGATGGCTAATGAGTGCATAATGTCTTGCTTACTTTAATATATGATTTTTTTCTATTCCCTCGCTATCGAACTACGTATTAAAATATTAAACCGAAGGTTTCATTCAAACAAAATTTTAATTGATTACAGAACATTAATATCACATTTTTTAATGTTAAGGCTTTTGATTGTTGTTGAAAATCTTTTGAATTTATTTTTAGTATAAATTTGATTTCGAGTCATTAATAATCATTAATTGATAATAGAATTAATCTTTAAAAACTTCAAACAGTAGTTTTTATCTTCTTTAATTTCAGTGAGTTCAAATTTACATAAATAAAATATGTTCGTTTAAATGATTAATGATTGAATTGATGATAATATATAAGGAAAAAAAGAAAACGGGATTCTTTGCTAATGTATTGTTCGCGAATTTCTATTTGACTTTCGTAATCACATTGCGAAAGAAATTGCTTGAGAGGAAGTCGGAGACAACTCAACAGGAATACGCGCTTATCAAATTCTTTCAAAATATCTCAAATACTGCGACCTGTAGGGTGAACAGAAGAAGGCAAGATGGACAGACAAGCTTAGATCGACTCACAGTGTATCTGAAATCCTTCTAGGTGTTGCATATATCTGCACACACTTAATATACCCTTGCACCTCAAATGGTGGAGGGTGTAATGAGCGTCAAAGCAATATGCAGCATATCGCAACAAACGCTTTTTACCCATCCTACGCAAGACGCGTCAAAAATATGGATGCGTACGCATCGTAGCTGCGATAATGCGATGCACTTATTAGCTACGCGCATAGCTTGCATTTCATGATTGCATAAAAACCGTATAGGGCCCGAACACCTGACCACATTAGATGGGTTTTATTTACAAAGACATCATTGTTCTTGCTCGTCAATGCAAATATGTGAGCAGCAAAGATAAAAGTTGGCCGTTCAATAAACGTGAATTGTTACTACGTGGCTCGCTACGGTCAAATGTGTACAAACATTTCATGGTTTGACCCTTGAATGCATGATGCATCACGATGCGTGCGTTGTGTTCAGCTCTGCATTTATTTAATAACGCATACATCGGCAACAAGCCATTTATTAAGCCGTTTCTTTGCGATCATCTGCGATGGTTAGCACTCTTGGATTTTCATAATAAAACTTAAGTCGTTTTATTGCTTCGTGTCACCACATTATTGTTGACATTCGTTTCATTAAGTTGGGGAGTGCAACGGTATTAGCTCGGAATGTTGTATCACATGGAGGCTGCCTGCTGTAGTTCTACTGGGCTTCGCAGTAAAGAAGGCTTTTATTTCGCTTGGAAAGGCACTTTAGTTGTCGGAAAGTTTCCTGAACCGATTTTTGATAGAAGACAGCTGTACAAATCAATTTACTTCGATTTTCAAGCATTATATGTCAAGTCTTAAGTCATTAATTATCGTACGCTCCATTTCTTTTATTTGTATTCATATACATCTTTATGTGTATTTTATTAAACATTTTTATTATTATTGTAATAATAAATTTTTCCGAAGGAATGAAAAAAATTCCGAGATGAGCCCTAGCAACTAATGCTATCGTCCTATTAAAAATACAAGAAAGAAAGAAAATTGTATTCAAGTGTAATCGAATTTTGTGTACCTATCATCGTATCCTAAAAAAGGCTTCGACTATAATGTCGCTCTTAGAGCATAGGTCCAAACTTTTATAAATTCGTCTGTCAGTTTGAGAGGAACGCGTCAATTTTTCCCCTCTGTGGAAAATAGTTTACGTGTTATCGTAGCCGTGCCCTTCGACCAATCATTGGCTCATTTTCAACGCCAGCCTGCGTACAAGAACTTTCAGTATTTCTGACAAATTTCAAGCCGATAGCTTATTTTTGTGACTAAGAGACCGTTTATAAGAGAAATTTGATACAGGGGCAGCCCTATTTTTTCGCGGATTTCATGGCGAATTCTCGCTTTCCTAAGCCGAACGATAGTGAAAAATGTGGGCAACTTGCAAACATTGTTGAACTGCATGTTGTTCTAAGATTTATTTATAGACATCTGCAAATTCAATCGTCAAAAGAAATTGGAGTAAAATCTCACGATGTAAGTGTAGAAATGATTCGCAAGCATAGAGACGAGAAATGTTGTTAATAGCCTAAGTTTGTGGTTTTTTAAGTCTTCTTCTCTAAAATTCATTGATCTGTCTCGAGATTGAAAGCCTTCCGCTACTATTATCAACTCGGTGTTCGTGGGTTCGAATCTCTGTGTGGTAGACCTTTGTAGACTTTGTGTAGGGGCTATGTATATATGTATATATAGTTACTTATATTCAGTGTTGTTGTGCTAATTTTTTTTTTACCGGAACGCTAATTTTTTTTTTACCGGAACGCT